>JAVCKT010126403.1:0-19788 GCA_032273925.1 Rhynchotus rufescens
CCCCCCTTTGTGCGGGTGTGCATGTCCCCCGTGCCCCCCCCAACCAGTCTGTGTGTGTCTGTGTGTCCCCTTGTGGGTTGTGCGTGTCCCGGCCCAGAGTGTGTGTGTGTGGGGGGGGGGGGGGTGCGTGTCCCCCCTTGTGCGGGTGTGCATGTCCCCCGACCCAGGGTGCCTGTCCCCCCTCTCCGGGGTGTCTCCTCCCTGAGCCCGTCCCAGGCAGGGCGGACACCGAGCCGAGGGGACCCCCAGCCCTCGGCACAGGCCCCCGGGCTCTGTTTCATTATTGTTTTTCCTGTATTTAAAGCTTGGGGGAGGCGGCTGCTTTGCACCAGGGTGGGTGCTTTAAACCTAAGGCAGCCAGGGGCTGGGGAGCAGCTTTCGGGGGGGGGGGTCCCCCCTTCCATTCACTAGGGCGTCTGGGTGACAGGGAGGCCGGGTGACAACTGTGGTGAATGGGGTGTCCGAGTGACAGGGCAGCCGGGTAACAGGGTGACCGGATGACTACTACAGGGAACAGGCAGCGGGGTGAACAGGGCGGCCGGGTGACACCTGCAGCTAACAGGGCGGCCGGTGAGGACGACGCTCCCTTCTGCCCCGCAGCTCGGCCGTGGACGGCAGGAGCGGCGCCCGGGTGGCCATCAAGAAGCTCTACCGCCCGTTCCAGTCGGAGCTCTTCGCCAAGCGGGCCTACCGCGAGCTGCGCCTGCTCAAGCACATGCGCCACGAGAACGTGAGTCGGGCCGCACGGCGGCCGCCCCGGCGCCCCGAGGGGGCACCCGGCCCCGGGCCGCCCGCCTTGGTCCCGCGCTGTCCCATGGGACACAGCCTCGTGCCGTGGGACACGGCCTCCTGCCATGGGACGCAGCCGGGTGCCGTGCGCGCCAGCCAGGTTGCGTGCGGGAGCCAAGGGCTGCGTTTCCGACATCTCATCCATGGGTCGAGTTTGTGCCCATGTGAAAAGAGAAAGGTTGTGGAACGACTGGAAAAAATTGCCTTGGACCAATGAGTCTTTGTTGTGGGATGCAGGTGACTGGGATGAGAATGCTCGGTCCCAGCAGTGCCCGGCCCAGGGTGGGATTGGAAGATCACAGTTTGGTTTTAAACGCTGTATTTGAAGAGTAGACATGAAGAAAGAGACTTGCAGGTGACTTAGTAAAAGGACACATGCAATAATCTAGTTAAAATACTACTGATGTGGGAAACTATGATTTTCTTTGGAGCTGAATGGATGGCTGTAATAGGAATAGCAGTTGTTGCCATTGAACATTGCAGTATTAACATGGTGACTACCAACAATGGCTAGGTTTGTTTGGAAGAATAATCCCTCGGATATTCTGGCTGTCCCAAAAAAAGCACAACCTACCAAACAAACAAAAAAAACCCAGCCTTTCTTGTACAGGCTTATGAACCTGTGTGCCTGATAAGCTTTTAGTCCAAAGCCCACCAAAGGATGGATTTACAGACCGTAAGGTCCGGAGCTTTTGTCTTCTCTTGTCCGCAATTCCCATTCCGGACAGCCTTCCCTGGTGTGTGGTCCACCCTTTTGAAGACAACTGCCGTGTGCCCCATGGTGGCTTCCACGGCTGTTGTACTTTGGGAGACCTCCACTCCCTTGGAGCAGAGTGACCAAAGGATCACACCGGATGCAATAGCGCTTAAAAAGGGATGTTTGGAAGCCCGTGCCACTCTGTTACCTCTGTTTGGGCTTTTAGGAATTTAAGTGTGTGGAGTAGGTGATGTGCAAGAGCCAGTTAAACTGTATTATTGCCCCCATGTATCCCTACTCAGGATATTGTTGCAATATTGCACTGATCTGCTGGTGGAAATCTTCCACTTCCTTTTTTTTTCCTATTCCAGCACTACTTAAAGGTAGTTTTGATGGTCCAAATTGCATCCAGTTTGCTGTCTTACTCTCTTTTAAAATGGCTTCTGCAGTGGTTGCGCATTTGGTGTGGGATCCAGACGAGGAGCGTTTGTGGTGCTTTGTTTCCCCCACAGTGATTACCTTTAAGTGAAATATTTCTGTCCTGCACAACTCCCATGTTAAGCGTGCAGTAATCATCAACAGTACGATGCACTCGCTTCGTTCATTTGTCTTTATGCTGTATTCAGAATACCAGGAGAAAATGCAGGGAGCTGACACATTACGTTAAAAATAGCAGCTCTGATTCTGCCTTAAGAGAGCAGGAGATGCTGCTGAAGCCGTGCCACGGTGCTACAGCACATGAGCAGGGCAGGCTCTCAAAGAAAACTTCTGTTCCAGATTCCACACTTCCTTGCCCCCTTTACTGATCCCTGGAGGAGTATCCGCCTGCACTTTGTAAGGAGAGGCTCTAGGATGGCCATCATCCTGTAAAAACAAATACAGGAGTCATCTTTTCCTGCCTTTTTATCTTACCTTGCAAGGAAGGTGCCTCACGTGGGTCAATATACCAGTTTATTTAGGCATTTTCAGGAATAGACAGCCCTGTTTGCAGAGGTGACCCTCTCTCTTTGTACACGCTGGATTTTTGTGTGCCCAAGTGGCCCAAACAGCACATTACTCAGTGCAATGGACAGCATCCCATATAAGCAAAGGAAATGGGTAGCGTGGGACCTCTCTTCATCTGTCTGCAAACAAATCCTTGGGTAGAGGCCGTGCGTGACACAGGGGACACCGGGATGTCAACAGATAAACTGTTCCTGTGGTTTAATGGCAGTTATGTCCATTTTTGTGAAGAGCCTATTAATTGGTGGAGATGGGCATGTTTCACAAACATCACAAGCTAATTCTGACACCTAAGGAGTAGTTTAATGTGGATTAGTAGTTTAATGAGGATCAGTTCCGCAGACATTGTCCGAAAGGAAAGTTGGTTTCCAGCAGGATGAGCTGCTGGATCGCTATGTAGCTGCAGAAACCCATTTGCTGCAGAACAGAGGGACTGGTGTAAAAATGAGGAATAAGGATTCCTGAGATAGGATAAGGTACTGCTTTTTTTCCACTTTTCATGCTGCCTTACAGTGTTCATCCCACCACAGCCTCAGGAGGTCTGGATGGATTCTTTGGCATCACTGTGTCATTTATAGGAGACCGGAGTATTTGCTGTTTGGAAGCTTTTCCAGTAATGCTGCCTTTGTTCCCTATTTCATTCTCTTTTGAGTTTGCCTGAAGTGTAGGGCTCTTAAATATCTCTATTATAACTCTAAATTAGAAGCCGAAAGACAATGAAAATATTGCCAGTGTGGCCCTGGCCTTGTCCCTCAAACGTGTGCTTAGCTCTGCATACACGTATCATTCTGAAGGTAATGGAGATATTTATGTATCTAAAATTAAGAAGAAGCAAGTGGCAGGGGATGTCGTTTCATTTTGCCAGTGGCTTGGATTTTGTTCAGCATTTGGGCTGGAGAGGGTTGTGTGATGACCACTTCCATTGAGAAGACAAGGGAACAGTGACTCATGCTGGTTCAGTCCTAGTGCCCTCCTCACCTCTCCGTTTGCTCGTGGGAGTTCTGGAGGTACCACCAGGAGCCCAGAGTCAGAGGCAAGGGGAGATGGCACTTGAGAGAGAAGAGCAGTGGCTGCTGCTCATGGATTGCTTTGGAAGGGAATATTGGTTGGGATGGTTGTTTTCATGGAAATGTGGTACCCGGGTGTTTGCGTATACATGTGTACCTGAATGTACATTCAAGCACACACACAAATTCAGACCAAGTTCTACTAGCTGGAGTTCTCAGTGTGCTTTTGGCATGAAATCCTTGACAAATGCCCTTTAAACATTTCTTAAGTTGACTCAGTTAATATTCTACAGATGTTTTCCCTTCTTGGAGACCCTACGTGTAAGAGTCAGCTGCAATATTGGCTTAAAGACACTCTATTATGCTCATACTCTTTGCTCTATGTGGAAATTGGTCTCAGGTGTATTCTCACATCTGAAGAGCAATGTATGTTTTACATTATGAGAACCATTTAGCTTTTTCTTTTTTCCTGCCTTTTGAAAGGAACTCAGGTGTCCAGCAGACACCAACTCAGCTCTCTTTCTGCAATTACCTTTCTGAAGATGATGCAGGCACTCAGTTTTAGGGTACTTTATATGTTGAATTCTGAATTTTGGAAAAACATTGGCTGTTTTGATTACATTTACCCAGGGTCAACCAAGGGGCAGAAGATGTTTCCTGTCAGAAGTTCTGGTTGTGAGTGAGTCTCCACTCACTGTACCAGCTAAGAATTCACATCCTTCTTGTGGAAGTGCCAGTAAAGGACAGCTTGGGGTTCCAGCATTAAGGTGGCAAATTTCCATAGGGTTTATCAGCAGAAATGTATTTGTGGCTGTATTTTTTGCTTGATCTAGTAGGAAATCCCTTTTGGGTACTTCTGCTGACTGAAAGCTTAGAACAACTGGGCACATAACGGGACACCAGAGGATTTGTGTAATCAGAAGCCAGTAAATCTGTGCAGTGGTATCTCTTGTCACTTCTTTCACTTATTCCCTCCATCCCATCCTTGTTCTCTGGCATTTTCCTTTGAACTTTTACAGCATAAAATGTTATAGCCTTGTGGCAGGATGCCCTGCTTGGTCTGTGGGTGTTACGCAGAGGGAAGGGAAGGGAAGGGAAGGCAAGGGAAAGGGAAGGGGAAAGGAAAAGGAAAAAGGGAAAGGAAAAAAGAAAAACGGAAAGGGAAGGAGAAGGAGAAAGGGAGCTCTCTGACCATCAATGGACAGACGTCCCTCAGTGCTGGATAGCAGAACTGCTGGATGATCCCGAAAGGAACAGAAGTGACTGCACTATGAACCCTATGTAGGGATTATGTAGGATGCAGCCACCCTATGACATGGAACTGCACGAGAACATGGAGATGAAGCCCATCCTGCAGAAAATATAATGCAATATGATAAATATAATATAATGCAGCGGACACCAGCAGGGATCTCTCTAAAAATGTTCTTGCATTTATAGCCTGAGTGCCCCAGTCACTCAACTGCCCTGTGTTTCCAGGCGTAACATCCACAGGGTAACGAAGCACTTACTGTATGAGAGACATAAGCTGCATTACTTATTAATTTATACAAGATCTGACTGTTTGGTTGATGTGCTGCTTACACCAGAAAATTTTTCTTCATAGAAACACAGTGGAACAGTCCTTGAATACAAGTAATCAAATAAATGAAGGTGCATGGGAGAATATAGATTAGAAGCTCTTTGCTGATGTGTTCCACTGATGCAACCAGGTTTGGAAGAGTAAGTGAAGAACAGAAACTGCCTTACAAACATCGAGCTGTTATTTACTTGCTGACAGCTGTTAAAATTGCCCCAGGAGAGAGCGGGGAGAAGGGCTGAACGCTCTGACAGCCATCTCCTCCCCACTAGCTTCTTAGGAAGGAGACAAAACAGAGTAAATATTTGAGTAAAAACACCCCCTGTATAAAACAAGCTAGAGCTGTAGACGTGTAGCTTTGCTGTTGCTGTGGCTTGGAGGTCTGCAAAATTCTGCTGGGCTTCCTCGCTCTAGAATTTGTCTCTTAGTATAATTAAAATGGAGAAAACAGAGAGAGGAGGGGAGCCCTGCAGTGTTTCCCCAGATGCTTTTCCTCACTGTCCCAGGTGTTGTAGTTCCTTGTTTGGGCCTTCACCACAGCTCACGTTAAATGGGCTGAATTAACACCCAAAGTCCAACTTCAGAGTGTCTGAAAGGTGCCCCCGTTTATTTTGTATAAATCACATCATTAAGAAAAATAAATAATTCTGGTAGTTTGTAGTTTTACTCTAGTTTGCTTCTGTGATCGGGTAGTTTCTGTAAGTACTGTGAAGTTTTTACAAATACTGAGTTTAATCTGGAGAGAGAATTTTTCCACAGATAGATAGAGGATTTTCCATGATCTTATGGAGGAAGTTTCTTACACTCTGTCCAGTCCTTTACTCAGAGAAGTAGCTGGAATTGCGTCTTCCTCAGAGGATTCATTTTATCCTGGACCTCCTTGTTTTTAATGTATCTGTAGAAAGCTGTGACATAAGTGGAAATAATAATGACTCTTACAGTAAAGCAAAATCATCCCAAAGCATAGCTGCTAGATAGAGATCACCAAGGAAAAGAAAATGGGTCCCTCACTTCTATTTTTTTAATGATACTATATGCGGATTTTAGGTATGTAAAAAGCTCACTTTGTAAAACTAAAAAAATAAAAAGTTGTATTGTGCAATACTTGGCATGTAAAAGAGAAGCTGATTTCTGTTTTGTTTTTTAAAATGCTTTTCAAGTGGAGCAGAGTGTTGGGCTCTGTGGTCTTTTTCCCTGTAAGGTTCCTGCAGCAATGCATGCAAATATGCTTTTCTCCAATAATTTGCAGCTTTACCTTCAGAATCCAGTGTGTATTGTGTATCTCAGGAGGCATAAAGTAACTACCAGAGACCCTATTTACTTTGATGGAGATGAGTTAACATTTTACTGAACTTCATCTTCTTTTTTAGTCTGATGTGACCTATATTAAAGCGTGTTCCTCTTGCTTCTATGTTTCACACTGGCAGCGGGTACCAGTTTCACACACGGAGCAGCGTGATGGGGCATCCAGCCTGCTCATCCTCTGCTCTGTCCCTTCTTTCTTGCTGTATCAGTCAGTGCTGCAGGTAGATATGATGGAGCCTTAAGGTTCCTGCTGCCCAGGCAAACAGCTCACGTAAGGGAAGGCATGGAAACCATCTCCTAGAAGAAAACCAGGAGGACTTCTTCCCCCTGAGAACGTGGGATTTGATTGGAAAAGGAGGACGTGTTGGATAACACTGCTGCTAAAATCGACTTCCTTCTTTGTAATAGTGAAATCTTTAGCATATGGAGAGCACACGACTTCTCTGACTGGTTATGTCACACAGACCCTGCCTCTTGGATGCTGGATTCACACAGCAGGATGTTCCATACCTTCCTTCCCAGTTCCTCCGTATGCCTTCCTGTCCTTGCCTCCACCTCTGGAATGAAAAGCTTTTGCGATAGATTTATGCAGAACTCTGATGCAAAATGCTGAAGAATATTTGTTTTCTGTGATGTTAGCACTAAAGAATAACTGCAAGTGCATATGTCTTTTGTGGACTTAATTGTTGTTTTTAAGGGGGACATATTCTTTAATTGGTTTCATATTACAAATCCCTGGGAATATATGTGGTTTTTTTTCAGATCTGTGTGGCTACAAAGACGGAGAGTTGTAGCCTTCCTGTCTTCATCTTTATTAGATTTTTATCTTGTTTAATGTTAAGATAACATCTAAGCTAATTGTAGCAAGTATCCTGTTCTGAAAGAGGACAGGATAAAAATAATGTGCACTAAGGACTTCATCTCAACTGGAGAGGAATTCTTTTATTTCAAGCTTTTCATGAAAAGGTCTGTCTTTTGTGAAAAGGTCTCTCTTTTTTGCTGCATTCCATAGGAAGGTCTTTCTTTGTTCCTGCATTTTTTTCATTTTTTTGAGCATTTCTGACCTCACTTCCTCTTACTTCCATATCCTTTTCCAAAGATCTCTATTAGAGTATCTTAATTATTCCCCAAAATAACTGCCAAAATGCATCTTCGTTGTTATCAAATTCAGCAGATTTTACTATTCTTCTATGATACTATGCAATACGCTGCTTGCTTGTCATTTCTGGGGACTATTCACTGCTTTTATTTTTCCATTTGTTTTAGCTTTGATTTGGTGTTTAATCCAGTGTCCTTACACTGCATAGCCATGGACATGATAGGTTTGAATAAGGTTAAACAGGTTATAAAACTTTTAGGAATAATAATTATGTCCTTTTCGTATTTCCATTCTGTTGCCCCCATTTGTTCGGGCAGCTTCTGCCCAGATCTGTTGAAAATAGGGAAGACAGAAACATTTGGGGTAATTTTTTAGTGTGACTTTCAGCTGTTCTGTTTACCAGCTACCTTGGGTGGCTCCCCTTTGGAAAACTACTAGAAAATTGCCAGGAATGGGCAGATAGATAGCTGGAATAAGGAATATGGGAGTCTTCCCTATGAGCTCCTTCCTTGTGGAAGGAAGGAACTCTGGAGCCTGCCTTAAGTCTGTCTTCAATGTGCTAAACCTAGCAAATTCCTTAAGAGGAAAGCCTCATTGCTGGGTTCCTGCTGGGCCGAGCTCTGAGCAAGACACTGAGCCTCCCCAGGCCTTGCCAAGACTGGGGCAATGCAGAAAGGAAGGTGAAAAGATGCAACTCTAAATGCCTGGGATATTTGGGCATTGCCTGGAGTTGGCAGCCTCAGAGCAGGGATTTGGCTTTAGTCATCTACATTGCTTTGGAGCATCTGGCTCTTTATATTTAATTTACTAATGTTTGATGGTTTGGGGAGAAGCATTGGCAGTTGTCATAATTAAATTAGTTGATACAGTTCTGTTGAAAAACATAAAAATCTGTGATGGGAAATCGGTTTTATTAGTTTGTAACTTCTGTGCTGGGTGATGGAATGCGTTTGTGTGACCCAAAATGCTCTTAGGGAGAACCTAAGCCAAAGTATATTCAGCTCTTGATAATTTACTCTTTTTATAGAGAGTTCAGCCCTAGTTGCATGTCTACATAACCATTTAGGGGTTGCAATCCAGATACCTAAATTAGCCCATAACTGAAGTTAGAAGCTGGCATAAAGTGTTTGGTATCCATCACTGGCAGGTAACGCGCCCAGCTTGCTAAGTAACACACACTGCTTCCCAGAATTAGCTAATTTACTGGTTTATTTGCAATACTTAAGTGGTTCAAGTTGAAAGGTACTCTCTCCTCTTCATTAAAATTGTTAATCTCTGAGATTTTTATTTAAATATAATATGTTTTTCTTTACCACTGGGTTACATGGTCCTCAGAGGTGTAAAATTTAACCCACAACAAAACCTGATAGTGGTAAGCACTGCTTTGATATTCTTTCTGCTGTCTGCATGCCTACAACTAATGCTTTCTTATAGAAATGTTTTTGATTATATTTTGTCCCTTATCGTACAGTTCTTGTGTTAAGACAATATTAATCTTTTCTCCCTTTTTCCTCTTTATTTTTAGGTCATTGGAATATTGGACGTATTCACACCAGATGTAACCCTGGAGAAATTCAATGACTTGTAAGTTTTGTGCTGTTTGTATTTGGGAGCAGGAGCTATTACTCATCTAGGGGAAGGGCTTGTTTGCTTTTTTCATCCTGGAGAATTCCAAAAAAAATCACTTGATGGCTTTTTCTGAATTTCATCTTAATGTAAGTCTTGGGTACTGCCTAAAATTGGTAGGCTGAGGTTTGCAGGTTATGAGTGGAGCCAGTTACCTGTCTTACAAGATGTGTGCTCCTTTCAGTCGTTAGTAAACTGCAGTCTGATGAATTCCCTAATCCTCCTTTGAAATATTGATTTCCTACCCTAAGCCCCCAAATCACCAAGTGACAGAGCCGCCCTTGCCTGAGATGAGAGCTAGGATGGATCACGCTGGCAGTGTGTCATGTAGCAGTCATCATTTTCACGTCTGCATCTCAAAAATAGCCTTCTCAAGTCTGAAAATGAGGGCTGCTACATGACACTGTGCCAGCGTGATCCATCCCAGCCTCAGGATTAATTCAGAACTGCTGCTTTTTGTGGCTCTTGTTGTGTTTATATCGCCGACTGCCCATTCTGCAGCTGCTTGCATCCAGCTGAGGTGGGTTTGGACCCTCTCCTCCTTGCCCACCAAACACAGTGGCCCGACCTGCACAGCAGAGGTTGCTGCTGACATGGGTCCCTCTGACCCTTCGGCAGCTCCGCAGGCAGATGTTCAGCTTGCAGGTTTTGTCAGTGGCTCTTGCTACACTTCTTGTGGACTTGGTTCATGAGCAAAACAGCCATCGTGTTGTATAGCTGTCATGTTACAGCGCTGCTTTGGGATTTCCTGTAGTGTAGTTTAATGTTTCAAAAACATTTTTTTTGTTAACATACAAGTATGCAAGGTTATCTAATGATAAGACAGAAAATGAAGTACAAAAATCATAAATCATATTTCCCATTGGTTTTTATAGCTCGTTCAGACCTTTGAGCCAAGAATTTTGCTTTGACTATCATTCCAGCTTTAGATAACATACAATACAACACACTTACATAAGATTAACATTGACGGATTGCATCTTAAATGTCAGTTGTATATATATGTGTGTGTATACGTATGTGTATGTTTATATATATGTATGCATATACATATAAAACAAAAATTAATTCTTCAGGTTTGGGAAGAGCAAGTCAAATAGGAGGAATATTGTTACAACTAAATATGCAACAGGTAGACCTGTGGCCGCATCTGCTTCCAAGACTTTTAGTAAGCTGATGGGTAAGAGCAAGCAGGAGCAAGAGGCATTTATTGAAAAGAGTTGTTTGAGGGGGGCCTCCTTTTTGCTAGCAAGTCATGGGGATTCATTTGTGACCTGTTATATAAAGATGAGAACTGAGGCAATGTAATAAGTGAAGACAAAACCCCCCAGGGGCTTCCCTCTGCCCTGGGATTCGGATTCCCCATACGCAGTTTAACGTCCTTCAGCCTCAGAGCTCAGCTGGCTGAAATGTCTGCAAGGTCAGATGTGGGGCCAGTTTAAGTTCTACCACGTATCTTCCTTGTGCTCCCTTGATCTGTGCTGTTTGCATTCACTCTCTGTGCTTGTGTCATACAAAATGTGCCATAAAGGGTGGCTACTCCTCATGTTGCAGGAGGTGAGGGGTTTTCGCTGGGATTTGCAAGAAACATCCACGAATTAGGCACCAGGCTCTTTGTTGAACAGAGTTAGGGATTGGTGCCTAATGTGTTTAGATAATTGGAAGATTCTAGGTATGGATTGGAAGTGTATTTATAATAATAAAAACATGTTTTCTCATTTTTGAGCAGTTGACAGAGTTGAAAGACAATGTCAGTAATGTCTTCGCCTTGAATTTGCAAATTTGTGTTAATGCATTTGGAAGAAATCTTATGCCATGATTTAAATGCACTTTGGAAGGGGAATAATTTTAAGCAGTTGTTCAATGTAAAATGTTTTCTAAATCTGCCTTTTGTGGAGGAGTTTGCTTATTTGAATTTATCTTAAAGATGATTCTTTTGAAAGAGTCTGCTTCCTTTCCCCCAGGAGAGCTCTACAGGATTTGTAGCAAGGTAGAAATGTTCAGAAATCTTTTAAACAAAGTAGGGAACGTAAATGGTTTAGTTAGGCCGTGTTGTTGTGAGCCCTACTATCAGTCAAAGATTTGCTGGAGTAGTTCAACATAGCTATGACCCAAAAGAACAGGTAACTTTTATCCAATCTAGCTCTGTGAGAGCCATTTGCTTAGGAAGATTGAAACCCTGTATTTGCTAATGATGATGATACCTTTTCTGCAGTAACTCCTTTATGAAGCAACACTAAATTTCTAGATCAACAGATGAAGCTCCTTTAAGAAGTGCTATGATGTAGCTGATTTCTTTTTTCCTTCTTCCTTTTCTCATCTGTGTGTAGATGCCCATAGTATTACATACACACATTGCTCTGTCCCAATGTTGTTCATAAACTGTTCATAAATTTGGGGTTTTAAAACTCAAATAAGAGTGTTTTTTCTTTCATCTCCTGTTTTGTTTTTGTTGTTGTTCTCCCATATTGCAGTTCTCTATCTCGACTACCAGAAATTAAAAGACAACAAACTGTAAACCCATCAAATATAGTGCATCAGTAAAAGTGCCCTCTTATTTATCCTTTCCATCCTGCTATTGGCAGTACTTTGTGGGTCTAGGTTGCTTTGGGTTTGGTGTGGTCGAGTGCATCACTGTCCATCCAGACCCATGGGATTCACACAGATGGTGGAGGCTAAGGAAATTCCTTAAGGAAATTCCTTAGGGATGTTCAAGGGCCCCACCAGTAGTGTAAGACATGTAGATATTTCGCTGAGTCTCTCACCTCCCATCATGTTGCACCTGTTTTGTTATTATTTTTCTGAGTCATATATTTATGGCCCTTGAAAAAACAAATTTTATAAGTTTGGATAGGGGTAGAACTTAATATACTGTCAATGTTCAGGGGTGTCAATACAGCAGAAGTTGAACTCCATTTTCTAAGTAATTTGCTTTGTTAATAGGAAGCAGAGTGTCATATACTTGGGTAGAGATGAGAGATTTAATTTCTCATAGACCATATTTGCTATGTGTTTTGTAATTACTAAATTAAATTTGTATATTTTCTATCCAAAAGGGTATCAGATTTGCTATGAGTGCTGGGGCTGGGGGGCCGGAGTCCTCATAGACCAAGTCAAGAGAACAAGGTTGGGTACCTGGGGAATTTTGAATACACTCTGTAATTGTTGTAACTAAATGAGTATCCCATCTTCCTCTAGCTTTGTGTTTAATATCTAGTTAGTTTGCAGCACAATCGTAACACAATAGATGAAGTTTTTTACACAGCTCTAATGAGACAACTCAGCATAGTTAAAATTTGCGTTCTTTAACCAAGGGAATCCATTTAGGGCAAATTAATAAAACTTAGGCTTGTGAAACAGTGATATCTAATTCTTAATGCATCTGCTTTTATGTAATAAGAAGAACTCTGCTGGCTTTCTCCTTGGATGCCAGGCATGTGCCTGGCTCTGTTTGGGTCCAGACGTGGCTCGCAGGAGGTTTTCTGAGTTTCCTACAAGTAGCATGTGAAGATTGTCCTCGAAATGCCACCTTAACACTCTCCAGCTTTCTCTGCCTGATGGCCATGAGCACCAATAAGAATTACCAAAGGTAAAGGGTTTTACAATCCCAGATGAAAATCAGTGGAATCTTAATTTGATGAACTCTGTTCCTGATCTATCTGACCTTGTCTATTTGAATGAACCATCTAATAAATTTTGTGGTTGCTCAGATCACTACTCCACCAACCCTATGGTCCTGGTTGTAAGGTAAATAGCACTGTGAGAATGCCTTGGTTTTCTGTGCAGATGTCTGGGAAGTGTCATGTGGCTCTGGATTAGTTCAGACCCTGTGCCCTTGTGATAACTAGCAACTTTCCCTCACCAGAGGCAGGGTTGTATAATACCTATAAATGACAATCAAAAATAAAAATTGATTAAAAATAAAAGAGAGAAACTTGGAGGGGAGAGATCAGTGGAATTACTTGGTGAACATAATGATCTGCTGTTGAAATATGTCACTGCACTGAATTATGTTTCAGTTTATTTTACAAATGTACAGTGATTTTGTACTTCTTTTTTTAAAGTTATCTGGTCATGCCATTTATGGGAACGGACCTGAGTAAGATAATGAAGCATGAGAAACTTACTGAAGACCGAATCCAGTTCCTGGTGTATCAGATGTTAAAAGGCCTAAAGGTTGGCAAAAATTTTATTATTTTTACTTCACTTTTTTTTTCTTAGTAAACCAACATGTAGCACTATAGACAGTTGGTATTTGACAGCAGGATAAAATTTTGTAATATAAATGATAAATTCTGTACAACAGATGATTTGTGATGATGAATGTTCCCTTTTTGTTTGTTTGTTTTCATTTCAAGGAAAAGGGAAAAAAAGAAGTTTAATCTCATAAAGATCTGTCATACATTAATTTGGATGTACTGTATTTCTGTATTTCTGTAAACCAGAAGGTTTTATCACTGCTGTGATTTTTAGTTAAGGCTTCTTCCCTGGTAGTTGGTTTTAAGGCTGTTTAGGTATCCCTCTTCTACTGGCTACTTGAGGAGTGTAGAAAAACAGAGAATGAAGTAGTGAAGTCAGAGGCAGGTTCCCTTTGACTGCAGCAGAGCCAAAGCTGGTATCCTGTTTGACTGGAAATGATAAATCAGAGCCCTTGGCTGTGTCGTCAGCTTCAGATTTCTCTAGTTTGAGAAGTTTCCCCAGTCTTGCTGGTATTGGTTTGATTGTGCAGACTTAGTAGTTGCTAAGGCAGTCTGCACGAACCTACTGTAAATGTAGTATTGGTAAACATGGTATGTGCTCTCCTGAGAAGAGTTTTCTTTGCTTTTAGGATTATTTCTTGAGTTGATAACTGTAGGGTTCCTTCTGTGCTTACCTTCTTTGATTTGATTTCGCCTTTTGATGGGCACAGTTTTAGCCTTTTTTAATGAATGTGTTTTTAATGATTTTTAAAAAATGAGTCCGTGAATATAGACTTGTGGCTTCTAGTGCTTGTGCTGGTTTTGATGGGTGTTCAGGGACAGCAACACATCTCAGTTTGGTTCATGCATGTTAAGAGTCCAGATCTGCAATATACTAAATTTCTTTTCTAAATCTAAATAGACAAGTAATTCTGTGGAATTTTCATATATTCAAATATATTTTTTGAGCCAGATGCCTGAATGTTTCTTGTCAAATTCAAAAGCATGTATCCTTTGTGTAACATTTTATATATAAAGAATCTCTGAAGCCTCCAGGTCTGGGACAGCTTTGATAAAAAGGAAGAGATGCAGAGGTTAATGACTGTTGTGAGTGGGAAGTGGCACAGAGCAGCCCAAAGAAACAGATACCTGAGGTGAAAAACTGAAAATGTCAAAAGGGATTCCGCTGAAAGAACAGATTTTTTGAATGACGTTTCACAGAATTGCAGAGGTTGACAGCTCTGGAGATGGTTGAGTCCAAGGCCAACCACAGCGCATTCCTCAGGACTTTGTGCAGGCAGGTTTTAGATATCTCTAAAGACGGAGACTCCACGGAATCCCTCAGCACTCTGTTCCAGTTCAGTCACCCAGACAGCACAAAGAAGTTGTTTGTTACATTCTGCAGAATTTCCTGTGTTTCAGTTCATGCTCATTGCCTCTTGTCCTTCCACTGCATACTGCTTAGAGGAATTTGGCTTCATCTTCATTATTGCTTCCAAAGAGGCAATTGATATTAGACACACATTGATAAGACGCACCCTGAGCCTTCTCAAGATTAAACCCCATCAATGCTCTTAGCTTCTCCTCCAAGACAGGTGCTGCCATCGCTCACTCATCTGGGTGACCCTCTGCTGGACTCGCTCAGGCTCAACCAGGCGTCTATTAGTTCTGAGGATGTTATCAGACTGTCAAAAGCTTTGCTAAAATCAAGAAAAACCTCTTTCTGCTCTCTTGTCATCTACCAAGGTAGTCATCTTGTCATAGAAGACTATGAAGATGGTCAGGCACAAGTTTAATTTAATCCTTTGTAAATCCATGCGGATTGCTGCCAGTCACCACCTTGTCTGTAATATGGGTGGAAACAGTTTCCAGGATTATTTGCTTATTGTGATTCCTGAGGGCAAGCCTGAGCAGAAAGGAGAACAAGTCAGTGACTGTCTTGTCCTTCTCCATGTCCTTTGTCACCAGCCCCTATCTCATTTGGCAGTGGGACCACATTTTCCCTTGTCTTCCTTTCGATGGGGATACACCTGTAGAAGCCTTTCTTATTGCCCTTAACATCTCTCAGCAGCTTCTACTCCAGGTGGGCTTTGCCCTTCCTAACCCATCTCTGCACACTTGGACAGTGTCTCTATATTCCTCCTGGATGACTCCACCCTGCTTCGACCTCCTGCAGGCTTCCTTTCTATGTCTGAGTTTAGTCAGGATCTCCTTGTTCATCCTTGCCGACCTCCTGCCGCCTTCACTGCATTCTGAATTTTTGGTGCCTTCTTTCATAATGTGCCTGTGTTTTACACTGTTAAATAATGAAAGCTTTCATAAAAGGCTGGGAAGAACCATTCACATCTGTCTCGTTTTTAACTGTATAGGAGAACTTTGTCTTGTAGCTCCTTCATTAAGTCATGGCTCGGCTTGAACACAATTTCCATATGAGAGGAGTATTTTTAATGTAAAATTAATGTAAAAAAGTACTTGAAACAAACATAATGAAAATTCTATCCTTTTGGGGGCTTTTCCAGGCCCTGTTTTTGCAGAGGATAACCCTGAATGTAAGCCCAATTAGCCAATTATTAGATCATTTAGTCCCCCTGTCTTTGTCAGAAATGATGTTGTTTCTACTCCAGTGTTTATCCCCTGGGCCTCATTAAACTCCTTTCTGATCGATTGCAGAACTGCACAACTTTGTTGTAACCTTTTTTGATTCTCACAAAGGTGATTCTGAGTATACTAGCTCTATGTATATGGACTTTATATGTTTCATTTTCTCATCTTTTCTGCTAGACTGTTTATTATCTCTGGCTTTTTTTTTTATGATATTTGACTTTTACAAAATGAATGGTGATTAAAACTCATTCCTTACAATGCAGAGCTTATATGTTATAGCACAAAAGAAACTCCTCCTTGAGCTCCCAGGTCCTCACTAACACATATTGATGATTCATATTCATATATTGATATGATTCACATTCATATGATATGAAAATGCTTCACAGTCTTAGCAGGTACTGCAGGCCTTAAATCACAGCATTTATTGTTAGGGTGTACACGACATTGATGACAAAAGGGCTGTTGTTCCTTTGGCAGTTCTGGCTTGGCTCCAAGCGGAGAGGCCGCTTCCCGTGAAAGCCGCGCTGTCCTGCAGCAGAAGTGCAGGCTGAGCAGGGGCCTGGAGCATCTGCCCTGGGAGGAGAGGCTGAGGGAGCTGGGCCTGTTCAGCCTGGAGAAGAGAAGGCTGAGGGGGGACCTCATCAGTGTGTATAAATACCTCAAGGGAAGGAGTGAGGAGGATGGGGTAGCCTCTTTTCAGTGATGACCACTAACAGGACTAGAGGAAACAGCCACAAACTGAAGCATCGGAAGTTCCATGGGAACTTAAGGAAACATTTCTTGATAGTGAAGGTGACAGAGCACTGGAAGAGGCTGCCCAGAGAGGCTGTGGTGTCTCCTTCTCTGGAGGTCTTCAAAACCCGTTTGGATGCAGCCTGTGCCACGTGTTCTAGATCATCCTGCATGTGCAGGCAGGTTGGACTAAATGACCTCTAGAGGTCCATTCCAAACTTAAGGATTCTATGATTCTATGATGAAACACCCTGTTGGTTCAGAAAATTTGGCCAGCTTGACAGGAGAGAGGCAGGAAGGAAAGAGATGCCTAGAAATCTCTATCCCTTCCCAACCTCAGAGTTCCCTTGGCACTCCGGGAAGTGTGGGCACTGCATCCAGACCCTCCAAAGCAGGACAGTGAATGTTGAGGCCAGGTGGGAACAACCGGAAAACATCTCCCCATATTGCCTAACAACTGATGACTCTGCTCCAAGCCTGTCCCAGATGAGATAGCCTGCATACTGTGAAAAACAGAATGAAAAGCAGTGAGCTGAGGTTCTAGGACTTTTCTGCAGGTTCTGCACATGGCTTTGACAGTCTTAAAATTTGCTTTTAACAAGCAATTTATTATCCCATTGCTAAGTCTAAATTGCATTCAGTGCCCCCAGTTTCAGAGGCAGAGTGAAGCAGGAGGGAGCAGAGGAGACCAGTAGCAAAGGCGGCTGCATGGTCAGGAGCGAGGGCTACAGGGCTACTGGTTATGTTTTGGTTACCTGCTAGGGAGAGCAATTTCTGTGAGTGTGCCAAGGACCACCACCTCCTTGAGGCGAATGAAGGCAATAACGGGCTTCTCCAGGAAGTCCACTTCACCAACGAGCACACTGGCTGCCTCAGCCCCTGGTGGGAGCTTCTTCTGGAATTTGTTTTTCAGCTGAAATGAAATGCAAGACAAGGTTCATATGGGATGATACCTGCCACCATACCATCCTATGCTGCACTGGCAATGAGCCCAAGCCATTACATCGTTACTGACTTCTAGCCTTGCCGGCTATCTCATGTTCCTCCTCTGTCTTCCTGACTGCTGTCTCATGCTGAGCCTCATGGCCCTAGGGAATCCTGCCTCCCTCACAGAGAGGATACATCAAGGGAGACTTGGTCTTGTACAGACAAACAGATCCATAAGGCCATAAGACTAGACCCCATAAGACCTGGACCAGCATCACTTCACTATAATACTAATTCTATTTCATATCAAATATGAATTTGAGTTTTCCAAAAAAATAAGTTTGTTTGGTCAAGTTGATATATTACTTAGAAAAATCTTTTCCCTCCAGTGATACTGTGGTCTTCTTGCCCAGCTCCATCTTCCCTTACCTGCTCCATGAGAGGCGTTTCTGAGAGTTCAGCTCTGGGCTCGGGCAGTTTTTTGGCCTTCTCTGCAGAGAAAAGAGACAAGCATCAAAACACAGAGGTGAACAAATGGGCAGCACTGACAAGGGTTCAGGCCAGCATGGTGCCCACCTCTGCAGGGGGAGAGGCCGAGCTCGGCGAGCGTCCGCAGCGGGGTTTTGGTGGCATGGTGCCGGGGCTGGCGGAGCAGCAGGGCTGCCAGGCGCTCCTTCAGCTCGGGCCGCAGAGCTCGCTCCATGGGCTGCTCAGAAAGCGCCTTGTCTGCAATGCAGAAGGGGATGGCACTGAGTCTCTCCAGGTTCCATTGTCCTGCCAGGGGCTGGCATCCAGCAAGGCCATAGGGACTGGCCCCTGGCGTGCAGCTTCGCGTGGGGCTCAGCCAGGGAACAGAACCCTTTTACTGGGCTAGCAGAGAGTCATCCCAGGTAGAGAGCTGTCAAGTGTTAGCACTTGAGGGGATAGCCCGGTAACCCAGCCCCGCTCCCAAGAACAGCCCATCCCACAAGGTGCCCTTTCCCTTTCTGACATACCAATTATTTCCTTGAAACTGTGGGCATCCAAATCCAGGAGGACTGTCCCCTTCTGCAGGCACATCCTGAGCTCAAAGAGGCTGTGCAAGAGGAGAGCCGTGACATGGGGAGCGCTCCAGCGCTCCCCTCCGTCCTCCACCTTCTCCTCGAACTTTATCCACCTGCCAGGGAGGATGCAGCACGGGTCAGCAGCCTGCAACTGGCTCTGCTGGGCAGCAGAAGCCAAAGACCAGGCCCAATCTGGAGCTCGGCACTGCGTTTGATTAGCCAGGAGGGGATCTAGGAGGCCAGAGAGCGGTGGCAGGACAGGTGAGCGGCAGCACCACGGAGGACAGGGTCCTCTGGCTTTGGGCCAGGCAGCAGCACGGGCTCACGTCAGCAGCACAGCCTGAGCAGGGATGTTCCCTCACTACCCACAAACTTCCCCAACTGTCCCGCATGTTGCGCTGATCTCTTCGTTAGCAGGATTTCATGAGTCCCTACAGTCAGCGGCGCTCACTAGACACCAAAGAGAAGCATCTGGAGTTATTTGCCATGGTCAGGTCGTGCCAAGTATTCAAAGGCCAGCATGCACAGAGCTTGCCTTTGTGTGCGAGGCCAGGCTGGCTGCTCTGAGCTGGCTGCCTGTGCTGTAGGGCCAGAGCAGGGCCAGCAGAACGGGTTCCCCCAGGCAGGCAATACCAGCCCATTCCTCTGCATAGGCTGGAGGGTAGTGTGCCGAGTCACCGGGGCCTGGGAGCTGCGGCGAGGAGGAGAGGACTGAGCACTGGGAAGAGTCATCACAGCTTGAGGCTTTGCAGCTCTGGGGCCACTGGTCCCTGTTTCACCCGCCAGGTTCCAGGGCAGGCACAGCATGGTGGGACCTCCCATGGGATCTCCAGATGCTCCTTCCCCTTGGCTGCATGGAAGCAGCCCAACTACCACCCTCAGGTGTCCTGCAACTATTAGCCAGGCCCACCCCAAGCCGATACTCTCTGCCTTTGCCTCCTCCCTGACAGTGTCCATCCATTTCATCTCCTCCTGCCTCTCATGTCTGGATTATTTCCCACTCCTGTTGTCTCCATACATCTGAGCCATGTATAAATCCTGCTCCTACTTTCTCCCTACATCTCAACTTTCGCCTGGAAGATCCTGTCCTATGGTCAAGCCTTTTCTTTTCCCTTTTCTCTTCTCTTCTTTTCTTTTCTTTTCTTTTCTTTTCTTTTCTTTTCTTTTCTTTTCTTTTCTTTTCTTTTCTTTTCTTTT
>JAVCKT010126475.1:0-19778 GCA_032273925.1 Rhynchotus rufescens
CGCTGCCATTGGCCCCGCGGCCGCTGGCACCGCTCCGGCCGCCCGCGGCTCTCGCCTCCCAGCAGGGACCACGGGGATTTGTGGTTTTTTTTTTTCCCCTCTTGCAAAGGAAAGTCGCCGCTGGGGAGCGGAGCTGCAGAGCCACCGAAGGAGGGAGGGGTCTGGAACAGAGTCGGAGTGAAGCGGTGCGATCTGGTGGATGAGCGAGAGGAGCTGGGTGCCCATGCTTTTTTTAACAAAAACTGGAATTGGGCAACGTTTTCTCATAATGGAAGACCAAACCCCCTGTAGGGCTGCTGTTTTTCAGCCTGGAGTGATGCACAGGACACTGCATGGGCAGGTGACTCCAGTGGCAGCCGTGTCGGGGGTGCTGTGGGCGGCTGTTCCAGCCACACTGCCCCTGTCCCAGGGTCGCCCTCCTCCCACTGGGAAGCTGCTTCTCAGGGGTCACGGCTCCTGTCCCCTTTCAGGATCACACGAGTCTTTCCTTATGTGAAATGCAATTTCACAGAGAAAATGTGCAATATGAAATGAATTTTCCTGTGAAGCGCAGCAGGATTTTGTCCTCCCTGTCCACAGGCACCCTCTTTGCTGCCAGGAGCAGTCCCAGATGGTGTTTTTGACAAGGGAAGCGCAGCAGGAGGCTCCGTGTGCTTGGGAAGAGGAGGGTTTGCTGGACATGGAAAGGACTGAGCCTTGTGCATCCAGCACCAGGCTTGCTCTGCGGGTGCTCCTGGCAGCAAGGGGGGGTTCCCGGCTTGGGAATCGCAGCTGGAATGGCCAGCCTGGCCCAAAACGCTGCCGGATCTGGTTTTGACGGCACCTGTGCAGCGTGCCTGCAGGTTGCGCTCCTGTTCCCTTCACATGAAATGCAGCGTGCAGGGCACGCTGCAGGCGGTTTGCTTTAAAGGCACTTCTGTGGTTGAGTCCAGCACCCGCGGGGGCAGCTGGTGTAACAGAGTCCCCCTTTTACTGAAAGTCCTGGTGTTACTGAGGCTCTCTTCCCCAAATCCTGCCTTTTTCTTTATAACAGTGAGCTAGACTTAATCATTGTTCTAGAACTTTTTAAAATGAGATGCCATGCAATTCTTATTTTAAGGGTGAGTGACTCAGTTTAGTCTTTTTTAAGATACTAAAGTGGGGAAGGTAATAAAGATGGTATGTCATCCGAAATAGCAACTGTCTTCTGTATGTTTTTAACTTAGATAAGAAATTTTAGGTCCAGTGAGATTGTAAATATTCCTCAACTGAATGAATTCTTAAATGCGAGCTGCAAGAACATTGTAGCTTTAGTGCTGATGTTTGTTTTTCCAATGAGCTTGTCAGGGCACTTTCCCGATCACTTTTCTGATGCGGTTTAATATCATTCTCTATAGCGTAACTGGGGCTTTGGTGAGGTCCCAAGGCCCTTGCCAGAGCGCTGCCCCGTTGTGCATCAATGTGAGGAACCCTGCGGGTGGATCCGAGCACCCTGTAGTGCCCTGGCTGACTCCCCAGGGCCCAACATCCACGGCCATCCCAAAGGAAGAGCTTTGAGAAGGAATCCGGGTTGGAGGTTTTGGTGCACTGTTTGTGCTGCGGAACAAAAACGTGCAGCTGTTGCCTGCTTGGCCTTACATGGAGATGGTCTGGGCTTTCTCCAGGGGATTAGCCATGTGCCACCGGGAGTGTTTCTTCCCATTTGCTTGGAGGGCCGGCTGGTGCTTGGGATCATGTCCAAGAAGAGGCATGTTGTGCTTCAGCATGGCAGGGCCTCTATTCGAGTAACGATAGTAAGACTTGTATTCATGTTGGAAATGACTTCCTCCTGGATGCTTCTGGCCTGTTTTGTTGAGGTCCTTGGCCGCCTGTGTAACCTCCGTGAAGACTTGACGATGGCAATGGAGTTACGGATTATTGATGGACACATAAAGATAAATAAAGACAAGCCCTACCTAAGCCTAATTAAACTAAAACCACAAAAATAAAGAAATACCGAAAGTATTTTAGTATTTCATTGTACTGCTTAGTTTTCTCTCAGGTTTGCTTGGTTTGAAAGTAACCTCGGCTTAGAGAGGAGTGGATGCTCCCGCAGATGTGTGCTCTTTTGTGCGCATAGATGGGGCGTGATTTCAGATTCTGACATTGAAAGCTGAAGAGGAGGAGGAGGAGGAGATCTCTCCTTCCTGCAAGTGAGTGTTTCTCAGGATTAGCAGCGAGACTGCTAAAGGTGTAATTCAATTGCTTGTGACTGTAGAGGTAGCAGCAAATGCAGTTTAGGAGATGCTGTTTGCTCTGCTCTGGTAAAGGAAAGTATCCAGCTAATACATCACTGTTTAAATTTGCACTGCAGATAGAATAGTATATAAAAGGTAGAAAGGGAATGTCTCGCTTCTAAAAATACAGAGCAGCTAAGAAGACAGCCTGATTGATTCAGAGCTATTACTGTTTTCACTCCTTTTGAATTTTGTTGCTTGAATATCCTAAATCTATGACCTATATCATAAACCTGTGGCAAAAATCACTGTTTTTGCCAGCTGCCTCCTCACTGCCTGGGGGACTAAGTGATTCTCCCTCAGTGCTGGTATCTCACACAGAGTCAGTAGGTGCACATTTATGGATTTGAATGTATTTTTGGGGGTGCAGACACCTTTGTGAAACTGCTCATAAAAGCAGGGAAATGATCTGGTTTATGGTCTGTGCTGCTGTTATAGGAGACAGCTCTGCTGGGAGACCTCCTCTTTGCTTGGCTTATGCTCCTTTGGGACTGAAAGTATTTGCTCTCCCTAAGCATGAGAGAGCCATTAAAGGTTCTTTAGTCTTCACGTCACGTTCTTCAGCATGAACCAGAAGAACTAACGTTGTGGAGCTGCAACTTGTGACACTTCCCATGGCCAAAGGATTACAAATTCTCTACCAAGTAATTGAATAGAAAACTGCAGCCTGTGCTGAAATACTTCCCATTCTGGGAATGCTAAAGGCCCTGGCAGGAAGTCCTGTCTGGTTTGTTACGAACTGAAGGCTGTTTCAGGAAGGTCAGCTTGCATATTTTCACTGCAGTCAGTGCTACTGCCACAAGCTTTAACTATTAAAGTAGATGGTAGGGCCGAGAAGCCACATTAGCTGTTTGTTACCTTTGAAGCTTTGACCTGGTGCTAGGAGAGGGATAGGGAAAGAAGATGCTTTTTGTGGGTTCTGCTCTGAAAATCCCTGGGGTCTTCCCTCTTCCCTTCCCTGTACGTACAAGACGCGTGTGTTTGACTTGGTGCACAGTTAGCATAGGCTTGACCCATACAGATTTTGTTATTTATTTATCATTTTGCAGTGCAGAAATGCCCTTTCAAATATATGGGTGCTTTTATATCAGCGAGGTTTACTGTTTGCTAGCTTAACGAAGGTCAAATAATTACTAGTTTGAATAGCAGCAGGTAGTGGAGTGCAAAGTGCCTGGATCAAAGCAGCACGACACAGAACAGGCAGATTGGGGCTTCAGGCACAGTGGTCTCCACGCTGGAGAGCTGCTTCTTTTTAGAAGAGAATTCTGGTGTTTTCCAGTGTCCTCCACTGGTTAAACGGCACAAGTGGGTTTAGGTGGGATCACAGAATGGTTAAGATGCCGAGATGTTCCCTGCTGAGCTGAGTGCCTTCCAGATAAAGGGTTCTGGGAAGCGCGGAGATTAGCTGTGTTGCCTGACGTGCGGTGAGTGGCGGATGAGCGGCGAGACACGGGCACGTGAAGGAGAGAGAGGGCTCCGGGACCGCGGGCCGGGCACCAGCTCCCCCGTGCAGGCGCCGCAGCCGCAGCACGAGCCGTGTCCGTGATGGAGCCCTCGGCGGCGTTGGGACATCTAGGGATTGTCCCCACGGGCCTCGTGTCGCTGGGAGAGCAGGAGCTTCTGCAGGGCTTGTCCTGCCTTCTCAGCAGCTCCCCCGAGCTCCTCATGAGCACTGAGAGCGCAGGAGCGGGGTGCTCGGCCTCGGGTACGGGGCTCGGCCTCCAAGGTGACCTTATCGGTCCTGCTAGGAGGTGTATACAAGAGTGCCAAACAGAAGTAGCTTTCACCTCGTAGGTGCTACCGAGGGCATTTGCTTTTTTCTTGGTCATTCACTTTGTCTTCTGCCCGTTGCCCAAAACTTACGTTTTTTTTTTTTTCCAATGGTATAGCCCTGTGTGAAGGACTAGCAAATTGCTCATGGTGAATGCCAGCTACTTGAAATTTAATAGCTAGGAATTGTGTATAATAAAATAGGAAGTGATAAGTAGCTGGCATTCACCATTAGAAATCAAATCATTGAATTTTAAGTAGCAGAATGTCTTTTCCCTCTCCTATCATAATGTATTGGTTCATTCCTACAAATGCAATTTAATTCTCTTATAACGCACAAAAAATAAGGTATCCCAAACTCTATTACTTGAGAATTTGGGGGACAAAAACCTCATTTTTCTTTATCCCACTACAGAACGTGCTGAAATAAAAATGTGGATCTCCTCCTGTGGTTTGGACCATCTCTAAGTAACAAGAATGGATTTCACTGACTTGAAGATATTTTCTGACCGCGTGTTTTGTTACGGGCAGCTGCTTCCTCATGGAAGGGCTGTCGTCACTCACTGGAGCTTGGGAACCTTGTCCTGCTTGGGTTAGTAGGACCCCTTGGCCGTAGGGGTCAGACTTATTCTTCCTTATTCCTGTGGCCCTTCTCTTACAGCAGGGCTGTTTGTGTTCCTCTTATCGTGGCCCACGTTGGGAATGAGTTCATCCCCATGTTTTGGGGTTGGAAGATCTCCAGCGAAGGAGAGTCCACAGCCTCCCTGGGCAGCCTGTACCAGGGCTCTGGTTGGGTATTTCCTTGTAATAAAATGGAGCTTTTGAAGCTCTTCAGGCCGCGGTAGGTGCCGTGGAGATCAAAAAGTGTCCAGGTTAAGGATGTATTATTTGGCTTGATTGGTTTGCTCTGCTAGTGGCTGTTGGGGGCAGAGGAAGGGCATGTTTGGTTGGAGAAGCAGGGAGGAAAGAGGAGGAATGGCCGGGTTTACGGGGGGTTGTTCTAGTCTCAAGCTTGCGTCTAGGGTTATCTGGCTGAGAAGCAGAACCGCTGGAATAGCGTCAGCTTTCTCAGCTTGTATAGCTGCTTTCTGTGATCATACCCACATCCATCATCCGGGAATATGCACGGTTTATATTTTCATCCTGTAATATTGTAATTTATCAAGCAGAGAAACAGCAGGGAATGGTTTGTTGAGAACAGTTGAGGTTGGAAGGCACCTCTGGATATCATCTAGTCCAAAGACTAGTCCAAAGAAGGCCCTAGGACTTGATTTATTTTTGTTATTAATATTAATGTATTTATTTATTTCCCCCTTCTCTTACCATATCGTCTAGGGAAATAAAACACCTTCACACATTGACACGGATGCTCAGATGCCTCCAAACCTCTCACTGCTGCTTTTGGTAGAGACAAGTGCGTCTCAAGTACCCCTCATACACTCAAGTGGGAAAGGTTCCCCAGCTGGATGCAAGCCAAACAGATTAAAAATCCATGTTCAGGAGGTTCCCGGCTTTATGGTCAATTTTAAATCTAAATTGGCTGAGTTTCCTCAGTTTGCCAACAGTGCTGAAGTTTCAGAGCATAATATTCAAACATTTGTGCTAGAAATCTCTAATTCCCTGTGAAAACTGTAGGAGAAAGAGACAGGTATGTGATGTCATTGTGTGATTCCAAAAAGCCCCAGACAAACAAATAAAAAGGAGGGGGGAGTTTTTCCAGGACGTGGGGCAAGTGGGTGAATAGCTGCTGTGGCCGTGGTGCTGTGGGACGTGGGTGGGTGCTGCTGCGCAGGCGGCCCCCCTCGCAGCAGGGCCGTGCACCCCGTGGGTTCCCGTCTGCAGCACAGGTAGCTCTTGAGCACAAGGATTCCTGCAGTGGGACAGAACCCATGAGCGTGCCTCTGGTTTCCCCATGTCATAACGTTTCCGAGGCACTCGCGAGCAGAAGGAAACAAGTCCTGTGTTCATCTTGCACACGGTGCCTCAAGGCCATAGACCTTCTTGCCTCCGTGTGTGGCCGCTTTTGGAGCGAACATGTGCTTTGCATCCAGCTGTCAACAAGGAGGCCACCAAATCCCCGGAATGCTGCCGTTTGTAGAACTTCCCTGTCGCCTTTTCCTCCTCCTGCGCCTTCTCTTTGTTCACAGTAGTGGAAACTGCAGAACTACTAAAGGGTTTTTCTTCTTCCCCGTTTTCTTGGTTTATCAGCCCAAAAGGCAGTGGGAAGCATAGTCGTTCCTTCCCCGTGTGCTATCCATTATAACCTGTGGAGCAGTCACCTGTGCAAAGGCAGAAGAGCGCAGGCTGACGTGATTTGGCCAGACTCCGCTCCTCCTGCAGGGACCCGCTGAGACCAGCTCCATGTTGCCTTTTTCGGGAAGACTTTCTCTCTTTGGTGCATTTGTGTGAATGCTTGGTACTGTTTTCAAATGAATATTTTGAATAGCTATAGCCTTTTTGGTGCTTTTTTATCACTTGTTTTTAAACTCCCTTAAATCCCATGAATGTTACAGTCATGCTTCATTTGTCTTCAGTGTTATGAAAAGCTGAAATGAGCTTGTGGGGAAAAGGCCCTGTTTTCGCAGAATCTGTTAAGAGAATCTAATACTCTATGTTTATTAGGTTTTAAAAAGAATTCCAGTGATTGCACAGCAAGCTAAGCTGGCATTTGTGGATATCGGCAAAGTGTATTGAACATAAAGGTGTGAGGTTTGGGGATTTTTTCTTTCCCAAGGATCAGGGCTTATTTAGAAATGCCTGAGCACAGGTAACGGTGATGTCTTGCATTTGGAGGCTGCTTTTGACTTTTTTTTTTTTGATGTTACTAGCATCGTTTTCATGGATGACTTATTGCTCATCCTGCCCTTCCAGTTATTCCTTTTTGTAATAATCTGTTTCTGTATTACTTGTATGGTCTCTAAAACCTTTTAGTGAATGATAATGTTAATGATAATTCATGCATTGTTACAGCCGTTAAGACACTCTTCCTTTTGTAGGCTTTGAATAACTACAGCCACTTTTTGCCATCCTGCTTTCCAGCTTAAAATAGGGACTTGAAAAAAATTGATCTAATTTCATTTTGCTGTTTCACTGAAAGCATCAAGGAAAAGAAAAATATATATGTATATATTTATCTATAGGTATTCTCCTTGCGGAAGCTCCCTTTCATCTCCTGAATTTTCCTTGTAAAGGGCATTTAAATTTAAATATAATGGGAAGATAATACAAACACTTAATAAAACAAGTGTTTCTATACTTAGGAAAGACCCAAATGTTATCAGTGGGAAAATTCCAGGCCCTGTTGCTTTTAACGTCATATAAAGTGGCACCTAGGAGTGCTCTGCGCTCCTAACGTTTGCCAGAATACGTAGGGAAGGGATTTCTGACCGAAGCCGTGTGGGTGCAGTGGGCAGCGCGGGTTAGAGGAGCACGGGAAGGCAGAGGGGCTTGAGGGGAGGTGGGCGCCGAGGGCCGGGCCGGGCCCCAAATGGCGCCTGGGCCCTCGCCAGGCGGTGGGGCCTGTGCGGCGCCCGGGCAGGAGCAGCCTCCACAGGGAGCCTGCGGAGCCCCTAACTGAGGTCGTAGCTTGTCCTTATGGATATATATCTGTTTCCTGAGGTCGTAGCTTGTCCTTATGGATATATATCTGTTTCCTGAGGTAATAGGTTGTCCTTATTGATGTATATCTGTTTCCTGAGGTAACAGGTTGACGCCAGCAGGACGAAACCTTGTTCTGTAGTGGCCTGAGCCACGTGGGGCCAGGGCTGTAATCTTCGACTCGAGTTTAGGGCTGCCGCGCTACGTGTGTCGCCGTAATCCAGATAACTGGCCACAAAGAGCTAGAAACATCCTGCCCTCTCTGATTTATTTATTCTCTCTTCTCTTAAACCACCTTGGTAGTTTCTTGAAAGTTTCATTTCCCTGACCTAGAGTGTGTGTCTAACAGCCAAGTCTTGCCTCATATCCCGACAGCTGCGTGGCGATGGTTTGTGGGGAGGTGAGGAGACGCTCGGTGCCGGGCGGCCGCAGAGCAGCGCTGTGCGCTCCCCGGTTCAGGGGTGAATCCCTGCCGCGCTGGAGGCACCGCGGGGCCGCCGCAGAGCAGCGCTGTGCGCTCCCCGGTTCAGGAGTGAATCCCCGCCGCGCTGGAGGCACCGTGGGGCCGCTGCAGAGCAGCGCTGTGCGCTCCACGGTTCAGCGGGGTGAATCCCTGCCGCGCTGGAGGCACCACGGGGCCGCCGCAGAGCAGTGCTGTGCGCTCCCCGGTTCAGGGGTGAATCTCTGCCGCGCTGGAGGCACCGCGGGGCCGCCGCCACAGCGGGTGACCCTGCTCTTGGCAGCAGAGCGGTGGTGCGCTCTTCTTCCTCCGCGGTGATTACTTGGCCGTCGCGTTTGTTTTCCCCCGCTGGGCTGGTATCCTGGTGACTGTTCAGTTGCTGTGCTTTGCGCTCGGTTTCTCTCTAAGCTGCATGGAAAAGGGCCGTGTTTGCCTCTCCGGGCTGCAGGGGCAAACCTGACCTTGGTGGCGTTCACAAAGCTCCGTTGCAGAACAAGCAGTGCTGGGCAGAAGCCTAGTGCCAGTAACTGAGAGGACAGTCCAGTTCCTCTGGGGCTGATGTGGGCTGAGCGTGCGGGGTCTCTACCCCGTGTATCTGCACTGGTGAGCAGCGCAGCTGCCCTTTGGGACTGAGGCTTCCACAAACATGCTGGAAGAAGCTCTGGATTAAACTAGAGCACGTGTCACTTTTGGGAAGAGTTTTGATGTTGCTTTGCCAGTTTTGAGACTCCTAAGTGTTATCAATGTTGCATTAAACTTCTGCAAATTGGGGTAGCGATTAGGGAAATTTGGCCTTTCAGTCCAATGAGGTCCATTTTGTAGCACCGATGCAATTCAACTGTAGGTATATATTTTAAAATATATTCTTAATGCATTTGTGATTTTCTAGCCTTCAGACAAGCCTAACTGTGACTCCTCTCTGTATAGCTTAGTAATTCTGCACTTGATCAGGTTTACTTAATCTCAACATAATTTAATCCCAGCATTGATATAGAAATACAGATATGCCATCAAACCACATACAAATAGGAACTGTCCTTTATTTCCTAATTGTTTCCTAATTTCCTGAGCATTTATGATTTTTCTTTAGGTCCTGTCCTTCTGTTATTCTTATCCCAAATAGTCACATCTCAAATATCACTCCATCAAATTTGGTTGTCTACGCACTTTCAGCCTAAGATAGAAAGTATTTGGTGGCAGATTTCATGTCTCTTCAGCCTTTGTCCATGATATTTAGCTCTTCAAACACTTCTTCATAAGTTAGCCTTTCTAAGCTTCTTAATCATTCCCTTGCTCTTGTTTGAATATATTCTGCTAATTTTGGTGGTTTTCTGGTGGCATAGTGCCCAGAGCTGAATATGTTACTGCAGCTGGATATTCCTTCTCTCTCCGCCTCTCTCTGTGACCTGACACGTACAGGAGATCCAGTCATACATTAAGCAAATTTTCATGCAGATTAAATTGTTAATGAATATTAAGCTCTTTCTCCCTGGTACTATGTGATGTATCACATGCTAATTTCTTTTCAGCTTATGTATCTATATTAAATATGGATTGTGTTATTGAATTTTCCCCAAGCTTTGCTGATTTTTGATACCTTCTTTGTCTCATGCTACCTTTCAGTGCTTTCTGTTGATAATGTTAACCTTTCAAGGACACTTCTGTGGTTTTAAGTACTGCACATTTTTTTCCCCGATGTCTCAATTTTGAGTTTAGTTATTCCACTCTCCTTGTTAAGAAGTCCCCGGAGACACCCCCCCCACTGACACCGCTGCCAAAGGGTACCAGGGTGTCACTGGGTGTTCTCACCCCCACAACCGATTGAGATTTGCAGGAGTGCAGCAGAACAGGGGGCAGCCCGAGCGCTGCTGCGAGGGACGTGGCTGATGATGCTCTGCTGAGCACAAATGCTCTCATGCTGCAGGGCAGCAGTAAGCCAAAGGTGGTAAAATCTGCATGTTACACCAGAGTTGCAGACTGGTTGTGGTGGAAAGGAGCTTCTGGAGACCAGCAGCTCCACAGTCGCACGTGGACCACAAGTCAGAACTTCACCGATGGATCCCCAGTCCATTTTTTACCCATCTGTGAATATGATGTAATGCTGCACTGTGGCTGTTCATTCTTTGTGCAAGGCACAGCACCTTTCTGTAGAAATGATTCCTCACTTTGGAGATGATTCCCAACTAAGCCTGAAAATTTGCAGGGAAGAGAAAGCTCCGTGCAAAGTGTCTCTCGGGATTGCACAGGTGCTGTTGAACATTTGGTCAAAAGGGATTGTTTACTTGGCATAACTTTCCGTTTCTTTGGCTTCCTGCTAGCTCTTAGTAATGAGGTGTGGGAACTGACCCACTGGAGGAGAGGCAGTGCTGAAGTATTGAGAATACGTATTTGAGAATCTATATATTTCTGACATTGGCCGTCTGTTTGGGTGGAACTTCACATTTACTGTGTGCTACGGCCTGTTGTGTGAAATGTTCTGCTACTGTGTGAAATGCTCTATGTGAAACACTGTGTGCATGGTTTCTGCCTTGTACGTTTTGGAGAAGATAATTAAAATGAGCATAGTTAAAATCCCAGCCATTACTGGCCTAGATTATCCAGATGTTGTTATGTGTGCTCTGGAGAAAACCATTTTCCCACTGCTAAGAAAGATGATGGAATCCTGAGCAGCGTGTGTTCCAGCAGTGAACACTTGCACGTGGGCTGGTGCAGCAAGGAGCAGCTATTCCCAGCTGCAGGCCGTGTCTCAGCAGCGCCTTGAGGGCCTGCCAGGTCCTCAAAGTCAAGGCCAAGCCCTTGTCAAAAAAGCCCAAGCTAGTGAGGACCTTTGGACACCACGGTGCCAAGGACGCCGCTTTAGCGGAGCAGAAGTTCTCCGCCTGAGCTCGAGGGGTGCCAGGCGGCAAAAATAGCCATGTCTCCTGGGACGGAAAGAAGGACCCGCTGCGTGTTCCCGAGGGCGCTGGGGGCTGTGGGTGCCTCTCCGTGCTCGAGTCCTCGGGATGTTCCCGGCCCTCCCTCCGCGGCCTGGTGTCCTGAGGAGCCCGCGGTGCCCACTGTGGGTGGACACCCGTGTGTCACGAGCCCCCTCAAAGCATCTCAAAAGCAGCAGGGAGTAGTCAACACGCGCACCAGTGAGTGAAGATTCTTGTTATTCTGGGCACTGCTGAGAAGTATTTTTAGCTCCTTTTATTTATTTATTTATTTATTTATTTATTTATTTATTTATTTATTGTTATTGCTGAAACATATCAGAAACATTTTTATTTTGTCTTTTTGCAGTGATATATTGAAGCATGCAGCTAATAGAGGAAACACAAAATTATGCTGTGAGAGTTGTGTTGCATGTGTATGTGCAACATGTATGTACTCTGTACCATTGGATCTATTCCAAAGTCCAAAACATTTGGGTCAGCCAGCTAAGCACACCATAGATACTATAGCTATTTTTTTAAACTCGTTAACATTTGTTTGGCAAAATTCTTAACTTTGCAGAACATTTTGTTTTTTATCAGCCTTAATACGTCATTTGACTTCTTGCATAATCATTCGTTGTGCTGAATTTGAAGGGTCTTTTTAATTTGGTGTAGTCTGTTAAGTTTGCACATCAGCTAAATTTAAGTAATGGGCTTTCTTTGGAGAATTTTGCTAGAGAAACCACTGGTGGCCTCCAAAATGTTTTCAGATCAGATGGATTCATAATTACGTAGTTGTCTTCAATCTTCACCCCTCTGTGTTACCACTCTACTTGCTTTTACGAAGGAAGTTCATTTTTGTAGTACAATCCCAAAGACAAAGCTGACCTTTTCCAGTAAGTGGGAAGATTTGGCTTTAAAAATGTATATATTTGTTGTTCATCATGTCAAATGATAGAGCTCTTTGTTTAGAGGTGGAATTCCTGGCTCTGGGAAGCAAGGAAAAATAAGCAAGTATCTAGTCCAGCTGGATTTAGGACTGTTTTTCTCTTTTTTGACCGTAGACAAGGATTGAACATAAAAAAGTTTTTAGTGCTATGGTGGGAGAATCAGGAAGGGGAATTTTTTATGATATGAAGTGTGGTGGTAGCTCTGGTGTCACTTTGCTGCACGGCCTGACACGTGTGACTGAGGGAGGCTTTCACTGCAGTAGCTTTGTGCTCTGCTTCACCCAGTGACATGGATAACTCTAATACAGAGGAGTGTGTGACAAGTCTAAGGTATTCTGTAACACTACTTGGAGATTAATTTTAGATCCAGAGAGCCTTAAATGCTCTGCACACACATTACGTACCAGAACAATCACCACTTGATATCTTTTGTAAGTTTTATTAGACAACTTTCCAAACCAAAACAAGTCAGGGTGATATCACCAAATGAGGATTTTGTGATAGTGTTAATATTGATCATCCTGCATGAAAAATAAAGCAGGAGACTCTGAAATGAATATCCAAAGTCAACAGATCTGTTGTAGACCTTAATCCAAGCAGTGCTTTGCCCTTGGTGTTCCTCACTTTCCAGGAAAAGTGCCATGCCATCTTCAACGTAACTTCCTTGAGCAAGCGTAGCAGTTAATGGAGTTCTTCATGTAGGTTATTGTAATTTCAGGTGCAGTTTAGAACTTTGCACACAGGTGCAAGTAAAAATATTCTGTCTTTAAAAGTCTATCTTAGCTATTTAAACAGATTTAGTCATATTTTCACCCCCTTCTCCTCCTCCGAAAACATGAATAAGCAAAATGAGGCCAGGATGTGCCACGGATAGTGAAGACACAAGAGGAATGTTTCTTGCTGTGGTTAGAGACACTGGTGAAGATGGGAAGGTGCGCGGTGGCACTTGGTGCTGGGATCTTGCAGGCTGATCCCAGATCTAACATGTACCTTCCCCCACATAGCTTCCCTATAGAGAAATACCTGGCGTCCCACTCACCTGCTGTGCTCATGGTGGCTCCGGAGCTCTCGTCCCCTGTCTTTTTCTCCCTCCTCTGAGACCTGAAGATGAATTGAAAAAGCTCTGCCTCAATAACCAACTTGAAAAAGAACCAAGACTGTAGGATTGTGGGACAGTATTCCTGTTCTTCCTTGTATAAAAGTTGAAAAATTCGGGCGTCTGGTCATTCCAGGGGTTGCTGATGTGATTTTAGCTGAGTGGGAGGGTTTTCTGACTTGATAATTTTCCATTTGGTGTCTGAACGAAACGTCATACTCTTCACATGTAAAACATCAACAGTTTGTGAGTGCTCTCAATCTGGTACAACAGAAACCCTTAGAAATTAAAAGGAAAAAAAAAAAAAAAGAGGGGTCTGAAGATGCCAGTGGCTAAAATTTGCCCAGAGCCCGTGCACAGTGGCCCTTCCTGCAGCTTTGGTTAAAGTTAGTGAAAAGGTGACACTAGGAAAATGAGACCAGAAAGGCCTTCAAGCGGGCACGATCCTGGCCATGCCTTTATATGTGTTGCTCTAAACAGATGTTTAGTCTGCTCTGAAAACCTACTGGGAAGAGACCCAGCAGCCTTCCTGCCAGGCAGCGTTAGACATCCACAGTCCCTGTAGTTAAAGACTTTGTTGCTGTACAAATGGATCCTTTATGAAGTGATGCTCTATAGTGGGACTGGCTGTAGCAGCGCAGGGTTTTTTCACATACAAAATAGAACTTCTGGATACATTTTGCAGGCCGTGTTCCCAGCTAAACGTCCTGGTTTGTTGCTTACTTTCCATCTGAAGACTGTTGTTGCTGGATCATGCTCAACTTGGATGTAATCTTAGATCAGTTCACAGTGGGATGCAGCCTGGGTTATGGGAAGATGAATGGAAAGCTTCTTGAGGAGAACTAAAAAGAGATTGTAGCAGGGCCTGAGCAGTTAGTGGTGTTTGCATCTGTAAAGAATTGGAATCCTGCATGAGCGTTTCATCTCAAGTGGCTTCCAGAGCTATGAAATCATTTCTAAAAAAATGATATTTTTTAAGAGCTGAGGCTGGACTAGAGTTTGCTTAAATACATTTTGTTTCTTCAAATAAACTTGTTTTAAATAAAGCAACACTGGATAAGTTGCTGCATTCCTGACGCAACATTACTGCATTCCTGTCGCAACAAACTGCTTTGTGAATTCCAATTCCATGATATTTGGAGCACTGTTAACCGTTACTGTTTCGGAAATTAATTGTGCACTTATTTGGTGCAGGTGCTGACTGGAACATCTCGTCAGAGTTACCCAGCTACCAGCTACCAGGACTTCAGCAACTGGGAGTCCCTCATGAAGATAAAAGAAGGGCTGCTGAGGCAGAAGGAGATTGTCATCGACCGGTGAGTAACCTCCGCCTGCACCGACCAGGCCGACAAGCTGTGGTGTTCACATGACTTTTAGGAGAACTTGATTCAGGAGAATGGTTACGTTCCTAGCCAGCAAATATTTACACACCAGTATGCAGGATTTGGTCCTTGCAAGGCAGTAAGACTTGCAAGGTCTTATAAGTAAGAGTCTTACTATTTGCAAGTCTGTAGTAGGACTATTTGAGACCACTTGGTAAAGCTTAGAAAACGTTGCCTTTGAGAAACACACCAACAAGAGAGTCCTTCTCCAGTGCTCATAATGAGCAGCTTGTTCAGTGGCAAACCCAAACCCTCTTGCACTTTCTGTCGGTCTGAGGGAGGCCATGGCAGCAACTCACAGCTGGAATTTTCTGGTACATTTGGAGTAATTTCTGGAGGTCTTGATATTCAGAAGAAATGAAGCCTTGATGAGGGAAATGTGTGCTGATTTTGCATTGTTTTTTGTTTTTTTAATAGAGAACTTACGCTAACGTTGTCACTGGGAGCTGCATGAGCACACTTAAGAGGATATTAGGACATTTAAGAAGGATGTTTCTATAATTGACATGATTATAGTTTGGCTTAGTCTATGCTTTAATAATAAGCTCTTGACTCGTGGCTAGAAGAGAAGTGGCTGCTCTCCTCTCAAAATAGCTGTGCCCTCTTATTGCTGCTCTGCTCCACAGCCTGAGGAGCCCTGTGTAAAGCAGCTGTGTTAATCACAGGAATGGCAGGCATCTGCTGTAAGGTTTTTACGGTTCTGTCTAATAGGTCTTCTCATTTAATGGGTGAAAGTGGATAACTTGGGTGTCGTTTTCTTTGGGATCGGGAGGATTATGCCTGTGTACAGTCTGTTTCATTGGTCTGTGCCATCTCTCAGCCTTCCTGATCACCACAGAATGGAAAAACTTGGGTCTTTGCTAAGTTGAACGAGGATCAGATAAGAACGTGCTAGTTCAAAATCCAGCCTGTGCTGGGGTCGTAGGTAGCTTTGGAGACGTGACCTGGAGTCCTCGGCCCTACTCGTAGGCTGCTGGTGAATAATCACAGAGTGGCTGAGATTGGAAGGGACCTCTAGGGATCATTTAGTGCAACCCCCCTGCTCCAGCAGGAACACCTGGAGCATGTAGGAATAACAGGGCTCAGGTTATGAATAACCAGGAGCTCTCCCAGCCTGCAGCAGAGCAGAGGAGCGCGGTGCGGTGGCCGGAGGCAGGCCCGGCGTCCTCCCTGCTGCACGGGCCTTTCCCAGAGGAATGAGCTACCGCAGCCGGTGCAGGGCGGCTCTCTCGGAGCCCTCTGCGGCTCCCATGGGCTGCCCATGTTCCCAGGACACTGCAGCACTCAGTGCCCACCACGTGTGATGGCCACGGCCGCCCTGGCACCAGCCTTCCCAGGAAGGTGTCTTGCGCCCTGGCCACTGAAACCTGCGCTCACCTTGTTCATCCCACCCGGAAAATGTGTTTCCAGCCACAGGGGAAGTTGCGCTTGGCTGAAGGGACAGCTTGCCAACTATTTCCTGCCAGCGTGGCTTGATAGTGTCCGTGCGCGGGAAGGAAGGCGATTCCCTGATACCCGGGGCAAGGTGTTAGTTCCTTCATGGTTTTCTCTGGATTTCTTGCAGAAGGCAGTCGAGGCGATTCCTTTTTATTCGACTGAAAAGCCAGAACACATTTGGGAAGCTGTTCAAGTGCATAAGGGCCAGTTGGTGATCGTACATTCTTTGGCTTAAGTTGGCACCATCCATGTCAGCATTAAACACACTGTAAATTACAGTAATGCAATCGAACCATACACGGCTGAAAAGGCTCTTTTGTGAATAGAGAGCTCCCACTTTGGCAAAATAGTTGCCTAAAAAGTAATGATTTGAAAAAGAAATCAAATCTCTCTTAAGTGGGTTACTTGTGAGGTTTTAAATTAGCAGGTTTTAATGGGGCTATAAATTAAACACAAAATGATGTTGCATATTTAGAAAGATTTCTGCAACAGATTTTCTGTCATGGTATTTTTTAAAAAAAGGGGTCATGGTCTTCTACAACAAGTAAAAATAGGTTCCAGTCATAGAGAAAATAAAATACAGTTGCTGCCTAAACCTAGGAATAGAACACTATTGTATAGCCCTAGTGTTATACTGTATTTGTATTATCTTTATCATTTTATTTTTATTTTTATTTTTATTTTTATTTTTATTTTTATCATTATATTTATATTTATCATTACATTTGATATTCATATTATTTAAACATCAATGATATCTTCCTTCAGGGCACTGAGCAAGAACTTCATGTTGTCCAGGCTTTAGGGCTAAGTCACTGGGGACACAAGCCGTGACACTGGGGATTAAGGAGATTTAGATGTAGGCCTTCTGGCTTCTCATCTTTGTCCACTTGAGCCTCCCTTCAGGGAATTTTTCACAATCTGACTTGAGGATAGTGGCCTAAAGTAAATATATAAAAGCCTAGCAGTGGTAGAGTTTGGCTGGCTTTCGTTCAAGGAGATGGTATTTAAAATATAAGGTCCATGCTTGAGGAAGAAGAGCTGTTGTGTTGTTGGGTAAGGTTCTGGTAATGGATATTCCCTTCATGTGGAAATGTCCCTTCTGATGGAGGTTTAATCGTGTCTGAGGTTGAATTTACAAGGGGGCAGGTGGAGGTGGTCAGCAGGCTGATTTAAACCTGGAGGGGAAAGAAACTCGGGAGAGTCGGGAAGCTGGAGGAACTGCTGCCCGTGACTCTCCCCGGAGGGGGCCCCGGGCCCCACTCTCTGCTGTCAAGGCATGAAGAAGAGCAGAATGAGAAGAAATACCCTGGAAACACCTGTATCTTGCTCTTGTCACCAGCTGCAGCTATAAGGTTGCTAGCAGGTGTTTTGAGGCTAAAACTCTCTCCTGCTGTTGCGTGGGGCCCCAGGGCTCCAGGTGTCCAGGAGGTGGAAGGGGTTAATGTCACTCCCGGACACGCGTTGTCCTGGGCAGCCACAGGCCCACGGCGTAGAGCGATCTCCTTGAGCTCATCTGCTTTGTTTTCCTATTTATTTAATTGTGAAGGTGAGGGGAGGAGGAGGGAAAGGAAAGCAGAAACCTGCTGCCTCCCTTCTTTTCCACGCTCTGACTAAAAATGCATCAAAAGTCCAGCCCTTCTGGATCAGATCGCCGAACTTCCTTGCTTCACATCTGCCCCCTGACAGTTTGGAACAGCTACAAGCCACTTTCAGAGCCCTGTTAAAAAGACATGAGGAATAATCCTTGGTTGACACACTTGGGTAGCTTTTATGTCCTTGGAACCTGAAAACCGTGAATACAATAAAGCAAAACAAAAAAGACATTTGTATTTGTAGAATACAGTGAGTAGCTTCTTTTTCAATGCATACACTCTGTTGAGCGTCAGTTTTGCTAATAGATGGGTTAAAAATGGTCTGACTTACGTAGTTGCTCATTTCAAACACAGATGACAGAGCAGCTTAAAGGGGTAGGTGAAAGAGCAGTTCTGTTTTACTGGATGAAGCTGCTCTCGGGATCCCTGCCAAATGAACCCGCAAGGGATGGGGACTGTTGTTAAGCTTGCGCCTAAAAGATGGGCTCCTGGCCCTGTTCTCGCAGAGCGAAGCCGTGGTGTGAGGCGGGCAGCCTTGCCCATGTGGGCACCCGAGCACAGCAGCCACCCCAGCGCCGGCCGAGAGGCGAGCCGGGCGCGCAGGCTGCAAACACGGATTGGGATTTGGCTGAAACAGGAACCTGCAGCTGTGAACCTCATTACTAGCGTGTCAGGCACCCACTGTACAAAATAATGGGATTATTTCGTTGCCTTGCTGCTTGAGGAGTTTAGTATGTAACACTGCTTTATATTTAGCAGCAGAGGGAGCCAGCAGTGCTTGTGTTGGTTTAGTGCATTATAGAGCCACATTTGCAATTCTCGATGTCGCTGCTCTGCCCAGGACAGCAGCAAGGCCGAAATGAGGGCGTTGGGAGAGGCTGGGAACATCCATGAGACTGGCTGGGCGCATGGCTCTGCCCAGTGTGGGCCTGGCACTGCCTGCTTGGAAGGCTGGTGCATAAATGCCAAATATCTGACCAGATGACATCAGCTGCTGGGAATAACACGGGACTCTTGTCCAGACGGCGTCGGGCTGCTCACACTGCTTTTTAAGGAAAGGTAGATAGAAAAGTTTATGGTTTTAGTCAATAGTGTTTATTCCTCAGGGCATAATAATTTTTCAATTCTTAAAACAGTTTCTAAATCACTCTACCTAGAGGAATTTTGCTTGAGTGTTTTCGTTTGGGCAGTTAATTTCCTTGGCCTTTTGTCAAATTGCCCTCTCTTGATTTGTTGGTATCAGACTGCGTGTATTTTGATAATCCTCACGTTGCTGCTAATGCAGAGCTGCAGTTGTCTCGATTTTGGGGTGTTGTGTCAAAATATTCAACATTGCTGTATCCGGCTGAATGACATAGGAAGTCATACTAAAAGCTTCATGCCACCTTGGGTAGGAATGAGTACATAGAAAAAGGGTGCTGTGCAGGCAGTAAGGTTGTAAGAAACCCTCTCAGGGTGTAAAATATTTTTTGCTCACAGTAATGCCTTGAAAAGCATGCATTGCTCTTAACATTGCTGATTTGTGCTTGAGGTTTTTGTATCTTGAGCTAGCAAACTTTCAGGATGGCTCTGCTGTAGAGTAATTTTTTTAGCAGCTTTGTAGGTTCAGCTTCTCATAGATGAATACAACTAATGTCAGTGAAATGGAAACCATTAATAGTCTTTCATTAGATTTTTGCATAAGAGCCCAAGCCTTGTCTATGATGGAAGAGGGCAGGGCTGGAAAGGCCCTGTCTAATCTGAGTGCCAGGCGAAGGGCAGATGAGCTAGAGCTGCTCGTTGCTCATAGCTGCTCGTGTAGCCTCTCCGTAAAGCCTCCGATAGCAGATGTTCTGCCAGCTTCCTGAGTTGGCTGGCTTGGTGATCTATTGGCTTAAACAGAGGAAAACTTTTCCTAATATGTCTCAGCCCTTCCTTGTAGGCTATATTTTCTAGACCTGTGGTAGCTTTTGCTCTTTGGCCGCTCTCCAAGCGGTTTCTACCTTTCCTGGGGGGACCCAAGCGGAGAGCTGAGGCCGCGGCGCTCCGTGCAGCCGCCTGTGCCGTGGGCACCGCTCTCACCGCGCGGCCCGGCCGGCCTGGCCTGTGACCAGCTGCCGCCCCGCGCTGCTCCCTCCAGAGCTGCCTTCTGTTCCGCTGATTTCCTTAGTCTGAGCTTTGTTTTGGGAAACTCTCGCTTTGGACAGCGATGAAGAGCAGTGAAGGAAATGCAGGCTTGTTGCTGAAACCCCTGCAGAGGGAGGCTCATAGAATCACAGAATGCCCAAGGTTGGAAGGGACCTCAGAGGTCATCGAGTCCAACCCCCCTGCACACGCAGGGT
>JAVCKT010126556.1:470-15176 GCA_032273925.1 Rhynchotus rufescens
AGGGGATGTATAGCGGGGCGTCCCTCGCGTGGGTCCGCTCTGGCGCTGAGCTCCGCGCAGCAGTTCCTCGGTGGCGGGGAGACCGGCCCGAGGGGAGAGCGGAGCAGGGAGGGCAGAGCCGGGCGCCCACGAGCGACATTGCTCCGCGGGCACCTCAGGAAAACATCCCAGTGCCTCCTTCCCCTCTCCGGTTTCCATAGTCCTCCGCAGCAGGGGGGATGCTTATCATGGGTTCAACTCGTCGTTGCTCGTCAAATAACTTGATCGTGGCAGATGAACATGAACCAGGTAAGAAAGCCCTTCTAAAAGGCAGAAATCTTAGCTCCCCTTAGAGGGAATTCTGTCACCTTCCTCTAAAGAGTGAATTCCTTAGATTAGTCTCCTTTCCCCACAGTACAAGCTGCAGTAAGAAAGTAACAGCGTCTTCATCTACCATCTGCATCTGGGGTTCAGATTGTAATCAATACATATGTTTAAATGCATTGCTTAAGTCACGCTGGGAAATCTTGGGCAGATAAGGTCTGATTTATGGCATGACAGAATTTAGGAACGCAAAATGGCTTAAGCAGGAAATGTTCCTGGTGCCTCAAACTGGGATCCGGGAGGTCAGTGTTGAGCTTCTGGTTTTGCTGCAGCTTTGACACTTGGCTGTAGGTAAATCGTTTGCATGGGACGAGTGACACTTTTCTGCCCGAGGATGTTTGGGATGGTGGGTAAAGGGGCTGGCATGTGGGAACCAAGAGGTGAGACTGTGTTGTGTTTCTGGAAACCAAGTAACGCGAATGGAGAGCATGGCCAGCATGTGCTGACCTTCGTATTGAAATACTCAACACTGGGAATCCCGGAGCAAAGAGGCTGAGATAGGAGAGCTGATCCCCATGTGTGACGGTGGAGGGAAAGACCTGGGATGTTCATGGAGACAACTCAAAGACTTTTTAAAGTAGTCTGATCCAGCAGTCACTGGGGCTGATTTCCCCCCGTCTTCCTGTTTTAGTGAGTGCTGGTGCAGACCTCGTGTGATTGACGTAGCCCTAAGTTGATCTGCTGGAGTAGTGGTTGGTTACACCTCAGAGCTGTGAACGTAAAAATAGGGTATTGAAAAATTACATTGATTATTACTGTTTTTCAGGAATACACAATTTGTTTGTCTGAATGAGTCAAATCTATAATTCAGTCTGCTTTCACTGAGCAGCCTAGGGAAATGTTTATCTGATTAAAGAGAAAAAAAAAAAAAAACCCACTAAATCTCTCCTCCTTCCTTGGGTATAATCATGCTTTGGGATATCTGTTCCGTGTACCTGCAAATAGAGTCCAACAAACCATCACCGTTCAAATCTTTCTGGCTTCCTCGCTCTGATACGATATCTGGGCCGTTGTGTTTATGCCTGTGAATGGCGTTTTCATTTCAGACGGATTCTAACCGCGTGAAGGTCACTTTTATTGTGTTATTACCCGCTTTCTGCTGCGCGTTTGCTAACGACGATTGTGTGGGGTCGCCGAGTGTGAGGTCTATTTTGGGCATCTGCTCCGGTGGCTGCTGGGTGGCAGCCAGGACGAAGTATCCGCAGAAGCTGCGGGAGCGCAGGGCCGTGTTGGGTGACATGGAGCGACAGGCACGGGAGGCACCAGTAGCGCCAGTCTGCGACTGGGGGCTCCGGGCGCTGCGGAGCAGGTTGGTGTTTGGTCCTCGACTGGGCTGCCGTTGCCTGACCGGCTCCACAGGGGCTTCCTCCTTCGACCTGTGCAGACCAGGGGTTAAAAGATCAGCCAGGGGGTCTGGTTATTTGCGAGAAAATACCGTGGGGATTTTGTGGATCTGCAGAAATGGGCAGCACCTGCTTCAGCGGGTGCTGGAGGATAAGCAGACCCGTTGATCTACTGCAAACTGGCTGCGTTCTCACAGAGATCACAGGCAATTTTCCCCCTTCTCAAACTATTTTCGTAACTTTCCCCTCTGAATGACAACCTGATTCTTTCTTAGGAGACTGATTTTTCTTGGGTGTGTTTGTGTTGCTGTTATTTATAGCTCTGTACCTTGAATTCTGCTGAAGGGAGTAGTCGCTTGGAGGGAGCCGTAGTCTCTGGGCGAGTCTCAGCAGCGTCTCTTGGGACGTGGGCATTTTCCCTTTGCTGGCTCTTGCGTGGGCTCAAAACTTCAGTTTGCAGATCAGCATGAGGTGACATGGAGGGGTTTGGAAAGGCTGGGCATTGTATTTAGCCTGCTTTTCCTGCAGATTGTGTGTGTTGAGCTAGACCTGTACCGGTGCTTAGAGAACCCTGCTCTGGACAACTGCTAAGAAAAACGGATCAATTTAATATAGCACAAAAAGCTCCGAGATGCCCTACTTCATGTCAGTGATCCAAAGGACTTTGTGGTTGCAGAGTTGGTCACTGAGCTTTTTATGGCTCGATATAGTTAGGTTTTATCATGGTGTTAGAGGCCCTATAGCTACTATACTCCTTTCTATCTACTAGAGTGGCTTTTGTTTGGGATAATTCTAGTGTTTGTCGGCATAGGAAACGACAAATATGTTGCAAACTGCTCAGCAGGACGTTATGTTGAAATGCATTCTGCTAGGGTGATGTGTGCTGCTGTGGAGGGGGCATCTCGAGGAGCAGGGTCTGAGCTTCATCTTCAAGAACAGCAGCTGCTGGGCCACCCAGATTGCCCAAAACTGGGAAAAATACCGAGTGGAAAGTGAGTTGATAATCACTGGTATAGAGGATGTTACACTTGGGCATAGTTAAAATAAAATCTTTTTTTTTTTTTCTTGTATTTACGCTTGTATTTCAGGTCTGATATTTTTTCTTCTTCCACAATAGCATTCTCCAAAAGGAGAGACCACTGACTCTAGTAGGAAAAAGCAGTTCTCTCCCTGCAGCAATCTCCTCCTCTGCTTTGCAGGTCTTGTGAGGTGCTTTCCTACGGTGACCTGCTTGCTGCAGAAAGCAGCCTTGAGGACACAGTCAGCTGGTGGTGGTCACTATGGGCCAATATAAGGCCCTGCTTGATTACAAAATGTACCAATATAAGGCCTGTCCTTCCAGACCCCACAGACTTCACCTTCAATGATTATGCTGAAGAATCAAATGTCACTGTTATACAGTGTAATACATGCAACAAATGAACGCGGCTGCTGATCTTGTCATCTGAAAGATGTTGCCCTGAAAACCCCAGAGATAAAATCGTAGTCCTCTAATTTGCAGCAGTAGTTGGAGCTTCCTTTTGCAGTCCCACCGCTGGGTTTCATAAACGGAGCCCCAAGTGAGAAGAAGGAACTTGTGTCGTGCTCCTCTGGGCACGTGCTCTGCCCGCTGATGAAGCAGCCTCTAATGCTAATTTTCATAGCAGCTCCTTTTGGATCTCATGCCAATAAATCTATACCTTCCTTTTAGGTTTATTCTGTGCTTCTGCTGAATTATGTGCTCAGGTACTTTGAGGAGCAAGAACCCTCTTTTTTTCTTTTTTCCTTTTTTTCCAGATTTGGATACTGTTCAGGAGAGCCTGCTGAATTAGTACTGTGTCTGTTTTGGTCAGGGGTAGCTTTGGCCATGGATGAGCTGCAGTGGAGCCAGAGTGGTTACATCAGAAAGGTTTTGCTGATTCTCTGTCAGTTGGAAGGTGTTGCTGAATGTCCTTCTCTTTCTTATAGATCCAGGTGCATCATCTTTGTGCATCAGTGAAGAGCCCAAATATGGCTTTGTTCAAGCAACAGAAGGTGGAGGACGTTTATGAGATCGGAGAAGAGCTGGGCAGGTAAGTTTGTATGGATGACAGTTCTAAAAGCTGACATGTAGGGATGTTTGCTGCATCTTAAAACAGTGATGTGAGATCTACTCTGCCTTATATCCTGAATTAATATAAAACAGTAGAAGCGCATCACTACAGAAGATGCTTTTTCAAGTTGTTTTAGTTTAACTGTACTAGCTATTATTCCTGCTTCACATCTCACAACTGGGACAACGGAAGGTGTGTTTATGTGGTCTTTGATGGAGAGAAGTCAGCTGTGTCTGTGCTTTTATACCGAGTTGGCGTGTGTGTTGTCTGAAGCAGCTAGGATCTGTAGCACTGTGGCCAGGGTCACAGACACAGCTCTTTGGCTTTACTTTTTTTGCATGGTGCTGCTCAGCCCCTGGGAGCAAGGATGTGCTCATGTCTGCCTGCAAAACACTGTGTATATATTCCTGAAAAGATTCACAGATCAAGATTTCATCTTGACTGATTAATGTCTATGTACAGCTTTTAATCCCCAGAGACTTACCTACAAATATCAATTCTGGTTGAAGTTAGTGGTCTATTATTATGCTTAACCATAAGCACCTACTCAGACACACTGCTGGGTGGATGGCCTGGGTGAGGCAGGGCTCCCCCAGTCACTTAGCAGCACACAGTGCTCTGGGTGAGGGTTGACTGTTCCCATTCAGTGTTCAAGCCTTTTATGATTTTCTTTTTAATATGCAAATAGCCAAATTAGGCCTGTACACATGCTGGCTTCTTGCCAAGCATCTAGCAGTTGGTTCTGCTAAATGGCTCTATATGTGTAATTACCCTTTTTCAAGGGCTGATAATTTAGTTGCATTAAAACACTTCAGTTGAAGCTGTTTCCCTGCCAATTTTTTTTTAATCCTCAGCTATTTCATTGCTAGAGTTGTCAAGACTGTTTCTTCATAAGAGGGATGTTTATATTTTTTTTCATTCCTTTCCCCTCTCAGGAAGGCCTTAGTTGTTACATTTTCCATAACTGGTTTCTTTCTGCTAAAGCTTGACCCTGAGAATATCAACATGCAAGTGAAAACCTGACAAAAGCGAGCCCCGAAGGAATGTCATGTGTGTGCACACCTGGGTGTGGAGGAGGGAAGTTTGGTGAATGAAAACATCTCTGTGCACACTGAAATGCTGGTAGAAATTAAATGTAGGGAGATGTCAGCAGAGCGTTTTGCTGAGTTGTACTTGTAGTGCTTGAGATGCTGGGGGCCAGTGGATCAGTAAAGAGACAAGCTGAAAGCCAGCTTTTGCAGCTTGAACCGAGCAGATGTTGTGTTTAGGCTATTAGGCATTCATATTTTGCAATATGAAGGAAAATAAAACCTCAGGCTGGGTTACACTCCCAGTTCCTTGAGGGTGACGAAGGAAAGAGGAGCCGTGCGGAGTGCGAGCGAGGGCTAGTCTGCAGACAGCCTCTCTTACATCTGCAACCCTGTTCTGTCCAACAGCAGAGCAAGGTTAGAAGCAGTCTGAGGGCTGCCTGGTTTTTCCTAGACTCAAGGAATGGTCCGTGCCCGTGGTGGGCAGATTTGCAAGAGGAAAAAATATGCTGTGAGAAGTGGGTGAGATGGAGGGAATAAAGGTCTGGCCCTTTAGTGTATAGAAACCCTTTGCCTTCTGCTCGGTAGCGCTGTGATTCTCGACTAACCTCATGCAATACCCCCAGATATGGAATCCAGAGTGTTTTAGCTGTGTGTTAAATGTGTTTTTGGACATTATTGTATCTCTAAGTGCTCCTTTGTGTACTCTGTCATTGTGTTTCTAAGCACTCTGTCTCTCTGCTGCTTTAAGGCCTGTGACAAACACTTGCTTTTTGGAAGTGACATTATAACACAATGGGTTGCGGTGACTTGAACACCAGATTTTTTTCCAGTGCTGACTGACACCCTTGAAGCCTATAGATGCCTTTCATTACTTTCATTACGTTTTCCACAAGCTGTTAGTGCAGACAGGACCAAATAGGTTAAAAGATTCATTTATCACGACTCTGGCAACAAAAGCCACTGAACAAAGAGATTTTCAAACTATCTGTGAAGTGTCTGCCCCGTTCATTGCTTCTGAGTCTGTTTTGACTTCCTGAAAACAAAACTTTTCTTTAATTCAGGGCTGATGTGTGTTCCAGCTGAGGTTCAGTCAACAGATAAAATGCAGGATCCCACTGATGCTCTTCCAGCATCTGGAAGGTGGTTGATGTATTTGTTTGAGTCTCTTTGCACAGCCCTGGGGAAGGGGGGTCCTTCTCTGTGCTGTAGAGGCTCCCCTGGAAAGCTCTGATGTGGCTGGTGCCTCTCCTGCCACTGTGCACAGTCCCAGTGAGCCCAGGCTGCTCAGACCCAGCTGCCCCACGTGCTGCACGGGCTCATTTGTGAACTCCTTGACCAGATCGTATCTTAACACATCATCTTACAACAATGTATGTGCTTTTAAAGTCACTTCCTACAAGATAGGATCGGGTGGTTTGTATGTCTGCAGTTTGTGGGGACTGAGGTTCTTTAGCAATAGCTAAAAGGGGACCTAAGAACAGGAGGAGCCTCTTGGGTCAAGTTAGCAAATGTCAATGTGGAAAAATAAAATTAACCCTTTGGGGATCTACAGTACAACTTATAACTATAATGTTGAAATATTGCTTTTTTTAAAAAATCAAAATTTATGAAGAGATAAGGGTGAGTTTAGAAAACTTAACTTGGCTTAAAAATATAAGTGAGTACATGCTAGCTAAAAACTCAGCTTTGAATTTCTCGATGTATTATTGTCCGAGGGGAAAATTGGCACAAGTTAGAGTTATGGCATCCCTGTCAGAGGGTGCACGTAGAGCTTGAGCTTTGAAGCTCGCTATGAAGTTTGTTTGTTTATTCTTCTACTTGGACTCTGTAGCTAAGAGTTACTGCTGCTCCTCACCAGCATGGTAAAAGGTCACGGGGAGATGTAGATAAAACCACAGCAGAAAACCCCTGTGCTTTTCATTGCATTTGTCATGGGGCAAATGCTGGTGCCCGTGAGACTTTCCAAGGAGCAGCAGAGCATGTTGGTGCTCTGCGTTGCCTGCCTGATTTGCAGCTCCCAAGGCCCTGCTGGTTGGGATTTGCAAGGAGAGGCTTTGCTTTCCGAATGCTGCAGCCGTGGGAGAAAACTCTGTAGAAAGGGCCAAGCTCTAAAGGGCTCTACCCTTTTGTCCTTATTGCAAAGAGAAATGGATGGAGAAAGGAAAGATGAATATGCTTCATGAATATTAGAATTTTAGAGTCCTCGGGTGTGCTGTTTAAGCTCGTAGTCTACAGGAGCTAGAATGCAATTGAGCATCGAGTAATGATTGCCTGCAGATGTTTTACAGAAAGGTGATGCTTTTCTCCCAAAGAAGGCACATTGCACAGCTCGGGAGGGCTTTATACAGCCCTCCCAGGCATTTGGTGCTGTCACTCTTGGGAGACATTGGGCTGTTTTCTGGCAGTCAACTTCCTTAAGTTCTTGATCAAAAATGGACATTTCAAAAAAAAAAAAAAAAATAGGGTGTTTTCAAAATTTATTCCTCCTCAGGTGTCATTTTTGTTAGAAACATCATTTTTAGCCAAGTAACGACAAACTGTACCTTAAATAACTATTTTTAATTTTGACAAAGCTCCGTGCCAGAAACCTGTTAGAGCCTTTTTGCCTGAGAGAAGCTCTGGGACGAGGCAATTGCAGGAATGGCTGCCCCTCTAAGCACGTGTCAAAAAGATGAGGTGCACCTTGAAGAACACAAGGAAGCCACAGCTTCCTTGGTGGCCCTGGAGTCTGCTCTGACAGCGTCACTAATAAGTATTTTACTTGCGTAACGAAAAGGAAAAGCAGAGATAAGTGAGCTGTTCTTTACAGGGGAGGAACTTGGAAATGCATCATAAAAAATGTCATCCAGCTTCGTGCACTCTGGCAAACAGAGGGATGTGATTACAACAGCCGAGTCACCCTTAGCACACATCACGTAACATCCTCGCCTGCTATTTTATTTTGTCTTCTCTTACAGAGATCATTCAGTGCTGGGCTTTGCTAGGCATCAGGCCTAGCTCTCTTCATCTGTGCTTGGAGCTAGTTCTCTCAAACTGGAAAAAGAGCCTTGGATTTTTTTTCTGCAGTGCTTACAGGGGTACTTAACAGATCTTTGCTTTTGATGCAAAGTGTAACTTTATAGATTTCTACCCAGCACCTCTGTTAATACTTATTGTTACTGTAATTTTCCATGCCATGTGTTTGAATATTGAATATTCTCTTGAGACTTTCTTGGCTTCTGGTACTGGGATCACAAAACAGATTTTCATCAGCCATCTGACACAGTCACTCCTTTTGGATGTTTACACTCTTTTCAGCAAACTGGTCTTCATTTTTTCCCTTTTAAGTAGATTCCTCTGCTAGTTTTCAGTATTCTTTCAATTATCTCTACCTAAAATACTTGTTTTATGACAAAAAGTACAGATAATGTTGTGGCTTTTAAGAATTATTTTAAGTAATGAAATTGCTCAGTAACTAATAACTCGCCTTGGTTGGTACCTGATAGCAAAGCCCCACTTTGTTTTTGAGCTTGTTACTAGAATTAAGTGATGGAAATGGTCTCAGTGCATCTGCTCAGCCCTCGTTGTCACTGGCAGTGTGACCCTGGCTATGCAGCCTCAGGGGAAGCACTCGGAGCTGAAATTCTGCAGAGGAATGGCTTTAACTGGAGCAGATCGGGTCTAATTCTAATCTTTGCCTTGCTATTTCTTTAAAAAGAGAAGAGGAACTCTTCTTTTTTTGGTTTCCATTGCAGTAGAAAGCTGCTGGGGGCTGCTGGGGGAATAATCTGCAGTGTTCCCTCCTGGCTTGCCATGTGGATAACTGTGAGTAAAACGACAATAGTGCCCTCACCACTGGACAAATTAAATTACTGGCGTCTTCTAGGTGCCTCTCACCTTCCGCACGCGTGTTGCGGACACGCGGGTGTTGCTCCACACGGCAGCAGGAACAGCTTATCAACGAGCCCTTCCTGCTAAGCTTGAGTCAGCTCTGACCTTCCCTCGCTCTCTGGACTCTGCTCGCGACCGCCGCCAGAGCTGATATTGGATCTAAAAGCGACGTGTGATAAGCAGGGAGAATTTGGAGCGTGCACATTGGACTCCTGTGCAGCCAGGGCTGGCTGGGCTGTCGGGAGCTGGCCGGAATTGCGGCGCTGGTGCCGTGTCCCCGCGGACCCTCTGCTCCTGCAGCCTCGGGAGCGCGTGTGGGCCACGTTGCCTGTAGTTGTGTGTGAGGAGGCTTCCAGAAAGCACCAAACAGCCCCTCAAAGTGCCCTGGTGACTCAGCAGGAGCCACAGCTCCTTTTAAACTAGGGCTGGGGAAGCTAGACGGTCATTAAGGCATTAGTTGCCTGTTATGCAGATAGAGCATCGCTTGGTCCATAGCTGCTCCTAAGGTAGAGCACTGTTCAGAAACACGAGGTTTAATAAATCTTCATTTACATCTCAGATGCTTTGTTTACTTCTTGCTTAGTCCAGTAAGCTGGATCCTTCTGTTTGAGTCATTTTTCTCCCACTCTTCTGCCCAGGATGGGTCTCCTTTGCATGGACTCAGCATGTGGGTCCACGGTGCTGCAGACATGTTGTCAGATGCAACATCTGCCCAGAGGTGCTCAGCACTCCCCTAAGTATTAAAGTTAAGTATTAAAGTAAGTATTTACCACATAAAGTCATTTTTTTCCTCTCCATAGGGTAACATATCCAGTGAGGTTTAACACCCAGCTAGCACTGCAGTCACTGTCACATTAACTGATTTGGTTAGTAATAACCTTGGTACCGCCCAGGCCTTTGGTGACCCTGAAATTAAATCACTAGTCACCTGTCACGACACGAACATTTTTTCCCATCTCTCTCAAGGGCTGTGCTAAGAAACCAGTGATACCCCTATGATAATCTTGCTCGAAAGGCTCAAAGACAGCTATAGTATTTTGTGACCTGGATTTACTTGCGTGTTTTGCAAGTAAAACAGAGAACTTATCTGCATTTCAGCAGCCAAGCAAAATTCCTGTAAAATACTATTGATAAGTGAAGGTTTAGAGCGTTCTGTCACAGTGCAGCACTGCTGCAGTAGCCACGTCATTAGCTTTTTGCCACTTTTCGCTTTTTATTTGCAGCTCAAACACAGGAAATAGTGACATTTGTCACAGTTTCATCTAAAAAAAATGTTTATGAAGTTGAAGGATGCATTAGCAGAATAGTACAAACATTAAAACTTTGGGTTTTTTTTAAGTGAGAATTTTGTTTTCTGCCTTACAGAAGCAGGAAGACGCTGCACTTCTATGATTCTTCCATGCTAGGGTTTCTTTTCTAATGTTTTCTATCATTATCACTATTTTCTTAGTAAATACTGTGCTGTTGGACATACAAGGTAGTCAGTGCCATAGCAAATACTGGTTTATTTTTCAATGCCTTGCCAGGAATCACTAGTCAGGTTGAGCCTGTGGTGTCTATACTCATAAAACCTGCTGAAAAGCGTTGTTATAGCCCCCTTAAAGCCTCCAGCTCTTTATGGCCGGGACCATGCACTTTGTACAAAAAGCTTCCAGGAAAAGACTTTTATGCTTGTGAACCTTGCGTGGCCCTTGCCTTGGTTGGACCGTTTCCTGATGGGCCCTGTGAGTGGCAGCAAGTGGAGCTGGTGTTGAGATATGAGGACGTGGGGAGGAGGGTGCTGAGCAGGACGAAATGCAGGTCGTGCAGCAGCAGAAAAATTGCTCTAAAGGCTTAAATTTGGGAGGAGAATGGCTTGAGGCTTTGGGAGAAAGGTATCAAGTAAGAATTCCTAGGGGCTTTGCTGAGAGAGTTGGCAGAAATACAGTGTTTAAAGGATAAAATTACTGGAATCTACTCTTTTTCAGGGAAGAGCTGAGAGAAAAAGATGAAGACAAGAGGATCTTAGTGATAAGGTTGCAGTCTTCATTATATCCAGCCGTGGCAAGAACATTAACAAACTGCTTCTATAAAAGCAACAGCTGTAGTTGCTGATCACTGATCTTTGCTTGAACCAAATAACGAAGCCTGCACTCGACAGCAGCCCCTTGTAGCTCCAGGTCCTGTCCCCAGGTCAGCCTGACACTGTTCCCATTGCTGTGTTGACTCAAACCTGCACGGCAAGAGCGTTAAGCACCTGAGAGTTCCAGATTTTTAGGATTCTTGTGCTCCTGTTGATCTGGTTTACTCCCAAACCAGGTGGGAGATGCCTGGTGCTCAGTCACTACTGGGTGCACAGCGTGATGCTAACGGAAGGTGAAGCCAGCTTGGCCCGGGAGGTACGTGACGTGCCCTCGACTGCTCGTTACTGTCAGGAAAGATAAATATACAGCTATTTTCAGGCTTCCAGATATCATATTGTCTCTCGGCTTGGGGAACACAGGGCACTCCTGCTGTCAAGGGACCCAATGTCCTTTATCATCCAATTAGCGAAGGAGCAGCGACAACAACTGGCCGACTTGCAGTGTCCAGTAAAGCCTAAAATTAGCCCTGCAAGCCACACTCTGGCACCCAGGCAGCCACGTGTGCAAGTTGCATCAGTCTGCCCACGTTTGGGATAGGGCTTGTGATAGCAAATTGCCAGAAGAAGTTGCCAGTAAGTAACATTGCTTTGAAGCTGGTCAGGCTTGAGTTTTGATCTCGTTTTAGTGGCTGACAGGCAATGCTTGTGTTAATGTTATTGCAAGCTCTGTGTGCTGCTATTCCCACAGCTAGAGGTCTGGAGCATGAGGAAAGCATACAAATACGGAGGTAAATACGGAGGTAAATATGGAGGTAAATACAAAGAATTCAAATACAACTTTCATGTTTTTTGTTCAAACTTTAAGCACTTTATATTAGAAAAAGTGAGCTCCTATCCTGAGTGGACTGTTATTTCTGTGGCAAGGTCCCGTGTGCATTTCGGTTCTGCTCAAGTCTTGCTTGTAGATTTATAGACCTTTTAAGGCAGCAGGAAAGGTTGCTGTGAGAATGAAACTTTCACCCTACTCTCTTGTAGAAAACAGCCTTAAATCAGAGGTATACGTTCAGCTTTTGATAGAGACAGAAGTCAGACCCTCGCAGCCCCGTCACACAGATGCAGTTGCCTTTTGACAGGACGTTGCTGTACAGCACCTAGGTAAATAACTTGCCTGAGGCAGCCTCAGCTTTCCGAGGGAGCAAAGCCCGGGATCTACATGTTTCTGCTTTTCCTCAGTGCTGCAGAAGCAGCAGGTTGAACAGGATCCCTCCCAAACGTGAGTTTTCCTTTGGGTGCTTGACCTTGCCACGGCCGATACTGTGTGGAACCGCAGGCAGGTCTGAGCTCTGATCCAGCCTTAGTGGATGCCGAAGGACCGTGTTCCTGGTCTGGGGCTGTGCCTGGAATATTCTTCAGCTAACTGCAGTGTTTGTGTCCTGCAGGTCACAGAAGCATTTTGAAGTTAAGGGGCGTTTGAAGCATTTTTGAAGCCACAGAAGCGTTTTAACACTTACCGTAAATTTCACAAGTGATGTTACTAGCAGTAGAAAGTCTTCAGGGATTTATTTTTTTTTAGGAATAAACAGAGCATTGATGCCTGCCCTGGGGATCAACATCCCTCCCCAAACTACCAAGAAAGCCAAAGTATTATAAGCCTTATCCTACTATTGTCTGGAAGCTGCTCTCCAAGCACCTATATTGCAGGCTTTGGGGGCTTCGGTGCTGTCTGCATAGCCTGTTTTGTAGCTTGTTCATAAAAGGAAAGTGAGAAAATCGCTCAGTTTGAACAGATTTTTCCTTGTGCTTTTACTGAGGTCTGTGATAACAGGGCGCTCATCAGTTTCCGATGACCCTTGATCAAGAGACGTAGGTACCTGTAACGCTGCAGACCCCTTGTATCTTTTGAGGGTGTTCTCTTAGAGGACCAATTTGTAAAGAAGTCCAGAGTAAAAATATGGGTTTTTACAGTTGTGTCCGGTTGTTGTTGCCCTCCTCCGTGCTTTGTGTGAAGGCCTGTGGTTTGCAAAGTCTCCTGCAAGGCCCCGTGTGTGCAGTGGGATTATATGATGCTGGAGCCAGCTGGCCGGCGTGCCAACCATAGCTGCTTAACTCAGCCTCTATCTTTAGAGGAGCGGGACCTGCTCTGCGCGAGGAAGCTCAGCCTAACCTCGCTCAAAACAACAACAAAACACACGAAGGAGGAGCAGAAAGGCCAGCCCCGTTCCCCTTCCAAGGGGTTGGCTGTGCTCGCGGTGGTTTAGGAGACTCTTCGCTCTGACACGACAAAGCCAAAGGTGTCAGTACCAGCACTGCCCTGTGCCTGTTGTTGTTTGATCCCGTGAAGGGCTGTTTGCCCTCCCTTGCACCTCCTGCAGAACGAAAGGAAAAGCCCGAGGGAGTAAGAGATGTTTATAGCACCAATTAAGTTAGAAAATTTTTTAAAAAAGTAGAAATCTTGTTGTGTTTTGCTCTGTGCGTCTCCCTGGCCTGGCTGTATAGCTTTGGAGCTGCTCCCAAACTGGAGACCCAAGGAATTCCAGCCAGAGAGGCAGCTGCTGCAGTGCAACTGCAGGGTCCTGGTTAACGGGAATGTGTCGCATCCAGGGTGGGCAGTTAAGGGAGTGGTTGAGATGCAGTTCGATCAGATTTTAGCTTGCATCCTCCTAATGTCTTCTGCTGAAATCCTTAGTGACTAAAAAGAGTGATTATAATGTTGTAAAAGACATAAAACGAAGAGTTGTTTGCTCACTGCTTGTAGTTTCCTTTGCCTTTCCCAGTAGTACTCTGCATTTCACAGACCTTGGGAAATGAAACACAAAAAAACTGAGATGTTTTTTCCCATCAAGTACATAGGGTCATAATTACCATTAAAATCACTTGGCGGGAGCAGCCTCGGATCCTGGCCAACCTTTTCCAAGGTAAATTGTCCAGGCTCGTGTGGGGACGTGACCTGGCAGAATGCTGCAGCACGAACCTCCTTTTCCAGGTCCTCTTTGCCTGAAACTCCTTGAAATCCTATTTCAGTGTCAAGTGTGCGTGTGTGGGTTTTTTTTTTCTTTTTAATGAATGAAATAGATAAATACAGAGCATAAGCCGAGGAATATCACGGGAGGATGGATATTGGAGCAGATCCATGCTTAGATGGCCTTGAAGACTCTCTTTCTACTAGTGCAGCTTAGCAAGGCCCTGTTCTGCACTGAGGCATCCCACATAGGCAGCCTGCTCTGCTCTTGTTCACTCAAGGCAGATTCTGCCCCAGGGCATCACCCTCCGGCACCAGCGTTAAAAATAACCTATGAAAAAGAGTGGGAAACTCTCCAGCTCTTGTGGACTGCCCAGTTTCTCTCTTTTCCGTGGCCTTTCCACCTCCCCTCCTCTGTGAACCAGCCAGCAATAAAAAAAAAAAAAGCCAAATCTGTGCTCATCTAAAGCATGTGTCTAAAAATGAACCTGAAAACCACCCACTATTATCATGTTTTGTGTTCTTGCTCAGTGAGGGATCTCCTAGATGACATTAACAATGCAAATAATGTTGTCTTCATTGCTAGGATGAATCCTATTATTAATAATGGATGAATAGGAGGCACGTAATCATATGGTAGCTGCCTGGCTGCAGCTCCTGTTGTTTGTGCTCCAAAGCTGTTACCACGGTTAGGAACAGCCTGTTTTGGGGTCCCTGAGAGCATAGTACAGCTGCCCAAACTATTTTAAAAGGGAACAACTTTGATTGAAACAGCAAATAAATAAAGCAGAGGAAGAAGATGGTAAGACGTGGCTGCCTCTGAGCTGATCTTGTGTGTGCTGTGAGTACTACTGGTTAGGACCCGAGTCATCTTTGTCTCACTGATATAACAGAAAACATGAATTTTAGCAGGCAGATCTCAAACGTAAACCTCTGAGCTGTGACATTTGGTTTCTAGTCGTGGCTCCTGAGGTGAAATGAAGTCAAGAGCTGGATCTCCTTGCTG
>JAVCKT010126564.1:7182-19761 GCA_032273925.1 Rhynchotus rufescens
AGATCTTTTGAGAGTTATAATAACCATTACAGACAGTTTGCAAATTATAACTATACAAGAAGCACCTTAAGATAATTAGAAGCAAATTCAAAGCAGAAACACGTTTCTTGAAGAACCTTAGTGTTTATATTTTCAGATAAAGAAAGATCTAAGGGCTCCTTCTGGAGGTAAAATTTAAATGCCAAAGTATTTTCTTCTTAACTAAAATATTTTCTTCTTAAAAATGTAAGCAGCATGTATACTTAATTTTTTTTAAAACAATTACTGCTGAGTGGTCCCTTTCAGTACTGTCTTTGCACTTCCTCTTACTGCAGCAGCCAATTGGAAAGAATATTCAGATATCTTAATCTGAGCCTAAACATATAAATATTCTCATTTCTTAATTGTCATCTTATTATACAGAAGAGAAAGGAACTGATAAAGCTCTTCATGCCTCAGTGGAAGTTGCAATACTAGTGGTACCTTTATAGGGCAAAGACAGATCTTTGTTGAACTTGTTATTTGTTCAAAGGAAGAACATAGTTCAAGAAAGTTATTTATTCAGAGCAGACTTTTTGTTAAATCACTATTAGCTCTTTTAAAGGAACATGACACTAAGGAATGCAATGGCAAAAGATAATTTTTGATAATTTTTGATAACAGATAACCCTCCACTCATCTTCACAGAGGAAAAAGAAAAAAAAAAAGCAACTCCCAGCAAAGGAGTTTGAAAGGCAATGCACACCTGAACAAAACTATGAGTTGCTTAGCTCACCCTATGGCATTAACTGCAGGTCATATAAAGCGGAATAGCTAAGGTCTGATCCTCTCAGAAATATTTGAACTTCAAGTGGAAGTAGATATTTTAGGTCAGACAGTGGATTTATATGATTCCAGATTCACACATCTGTGATGACGCTGGAGATATTCTGGATTTCCACCTGTATAAGTGAAATCCGCATCTGACTTATGAAGTAGCAGAGAAAAGAAGTCAGATCACTTGACTCCAAGAGAGGTACCCAATAGGGCTAATATGCTATATCCAGCAAGCCTCTCCTATAGCTAAATTTGTTCCAAGATTTAGCAATGTATACAAAAATCCTTAGTCTTGGGAGCTCTCCAGCCACAACCATTGTTGGCAATACAGCTTTTGTCGTGATGCTTGCTAAGCCCACTTCTCCCAAATATTACATTAACTCCAGAAAATTAAATTTCATAAAACAAAACAGCTCCGGTATTACAGGATAAATATTTTAACATCACAGGAAATTTAGAAGCCTAAGTACTCTTGAAAACTCACGTATTACAGCTAAAATTTGGAGTACTGCATTACTTGCTATCTTCCAGATCTGAGTAAGCCCTGGTCCTGTATGAGGGGAGAGGCCAGTAAGCACCATCCTTCCTCTCCCTTCTCCTTCCCCTATGTTCATAATTTGCAGAGGTGGAGTGATCCATCCTCCATGCCTCTCCTTTGCACTGAGGAGAACTCAGGAGAACTTTGAACTGAGGAGAACAGGACCCAAGAAAACACTATGGCATACACCTGCTCTCCATGTGAATAATGATCATTGAGACAACTCACTGTGAAAACCCAAACCAAGGTGGTATTTAAATGAAAGAAAACTAAACACAATTTCTGCTTTCTGTCTTGCAGAGTGTTTCTATGTACTACCAAAAAAAAAAAAAAAAAAAAAAAATCACACAAGAATTCCTAAGCAGCCACATATTATTAACATGCAAAGGCTTGGAGGAAAGGCAGAATTAACAAAAAATAAAATTTCAGAATTGACAAAACCAAAAAGTATTTACTACAAACATGACTCTTGATGAAATACAAAGGGTTTCTGAGCACATCTGGTAAAGACCTAATGAAGGCCATTCCAGATTATTTCTGTTGGCACAGATTCTCTTAGAGAAGTAACATATTTTTGACTTTTAAGCATCTTCTGCTTTGTTATCAGGGATCAACCTTTGTAAAACGTTATCAATTTATTCTTGGGATTAAGCACAATCTTTCAAATTAATTAGAGAGAACAGCAAACACTTGTGGAGTCTGAATTCCCTGAAGGATTTGAAAGAAATATCAAATGGGTTTGGACAGGCTATTAAAGTCAAGTCATTTGGGAGTGAACTGGAGATTTAAAAGCTTTCATTATGAATTTTGGAGCATATTAGTACTATGAACAACATTGCTTTCATGCAAGAAGACTCACCTTGCTTCCCCTATTCCTAGTCTTCACATCAAGAAGCACTCTGTTCCAAACAAACAGACATTCTCTCATGCCAGCACCAACAGCTGAAGTTCACTGAGATTTTAGAGCCTCAGACTTAAGGCCTAATTCTTGTAGATTTATACTTGCCCAAAGTCTGTTTGTTGCAAAGTTACTCATGATTTACATGAGATCAGAAATAGGTCCTACAAAAGACAGTGGTTTTTATGCTGAGTAGGTAGGAAAACTCACTATCAGAGGTTATCCTCTTACCTCTTCACCAGCGAAGACCAATTAATGATCAATTGCTCTGAACCTGTGAATTGTAAGATCCTATTTACTTGGCTTTTATGAATATAGCTAAAAATAAAGTAGTCAGAAAAAAAAATCCAAAGCAGTATAAAGAATAAGGACTACAGTGATGAAGATTAACTGGCACTTCTTACCATTGTGATGTACCCATATTTTTGAAGTCCATTTTTCTCCCGCACTGTATTAATCCCATCCCTCCACCATATAAAGGCCATGAATGTTTTAATTTAAAGTAGGTCACAGACTTGCAAATAAATAACTGCATTCTCAAAAGATTGATCTGAAAACATCCTAGCTAAAATCCAAAATTCATTTCTTAATATTTTTAAGAAATACAATCAATTGAGCACAGACCCTTCTTTAGACACCCAGCACAAAGCTCCCTAAGAAAACTGTGACTGATTCCACATTTGCAAATGTTTTGAGACTAATGGGCATGCTTAGAAGCTAATGAGTATTTGGGCATTCACATTCAAGTCCTTTCTTCTGCTGCTCCTCCAGCTTCATTTCAAATGAATATCTACTATTGCCTTCACCTAAACGACTGGGGGGCAATCCCTAAATGGGCTAGGAGCCTAACCAGGTCACATCATTCCAAAACTGCTGACATGAAAAACAGACTTTTCATCTTCCCAATGAAGAACATCTATAAACCCTAACTCCCTCAGACTTCAATATTAAAGTACCAAACATTTGTACTTTCCCTTCTGGGCAAGCACCTTTGTTTTGAAGCATGTTAAGTTCACCCAACTCACATTTAAACCATACTGCAATCTTCAACCTAAATATTCTTCTCTGCCTTTCTCCTTTGACAACTCAAGGAAACAGGGTCTGGAAATCCAGAAATACCTCAGACTCAGCAGATTTAAGATCTTAGCAAACACACAGGCATCTGCTTCCATTTCTCCAGCACCTGTTTTGTGAAGAATGTATGGCCATCTTGAAGCTCAAGAACGAAGCTGGACAGCCACATTTCTCTGTAACCATGTGCCATGATTTTTAATATCAGAGAATCAGGATACGTCCATTTGCCCTTGGTCCAATGTTTTCTGATTTCTTCCAAACTGGAATTGTTCAGCAGAAAAGGCTGACATGGCCCCTGACCCTGATTTGGCTGTATCCTGTTTATGATGACATTTTTCTGAGTAGAAGCTTATCAACCTTCATTGGTGAGTTCCTGGCCAGAGCAAGAGATAAATTCTGATAAAGAAGGGTATGTTAATCCCATTCCAAAAAGGAGTATCTGTTTTCCGTGCTTGACTACAGGCTCTGGTCAGCTAGCCTGATTCATAACAGAGCAAGAAGTGCTCCTATTTAAGACAATGAAGTTTGCCCTACTAGTGCACAAGGATGATGAACATGTCACTGAGGAACACGCTTCAATGGAGAGTCAGATGCAGCCCTGCTCTGTAGAATCTTCATCCTGATTTTTAGCTCTTCCCATCTAAAACTTTGTTTAGTATAGCCTTTACCAGGAAGATAAGAAAGGCAGCAGATATTCACTTATCCACACCAAGATTTAAAGGAAAGAGGCAAACTTTGCAGGTCTCATTAGTTACATACATATGCACTGCTTAATCTTCAGCAGCAACAGCTGTGCTTCAGATATTCAGCATAAACAATTTGCTTACCTGGGACTCTTCCTTTCCCTGCTGCAGCCAAGTGTTAGAATATTTTCAGTTTACATATTATTTCGGCACACATGCTTTTTTCTTCAAAGCACTGGATGCAAACATCAGGAACAGAAATCCTTTCTAGAGAAGATGTTCACTTCACCTAGGAAATTATATTGCTGTCTCAGCTAAAAGTGACTGACATTAATACTAGCAGTTAATGTGTCAACGAGCGTTATAACACCACTGCCATGTAAGAGAATGTCAGTAAACATGGAAGCAACAGTATTCACTGACTGAGATACAGGTTTTAAGAGATATATGAGGATAGAAAGAGATTTCAGCCCAAGCAATTAGTTCCAATGATGGAGAGGTAGATTCCTGTCTAAAATATAAGCTCTAAAAACAAGCCCTTCCACAGCAAGACTGTTCTGCATATTGCTTAGAAGTAGACAGAACAGAAAAGACCAATAAGTTAAGAGGGATTTTTTTAGATTTCAGGTAAGATCAAACCAGCCTGGCCATGTGAGTACACTGTTCATTCATTCTGTTCATTCAAATATAGAGTTTAGGCAGGAAAGCAAGAATGTATTCATCTTCCCTTGACAGCTAATTCCATTTCTTGGTAAATATTCAATAGAGTAGAACTGAACATTATGGTCTGCCTAAAAGACCACAGTGGAGCTTTTTAGGTTTGGTAGATGATACCATTGTTAATAAGAAATAGCAGGAGTACATTAGATTGTATATAGTTTGGCTATAGCAGCAAAATACATGCAATTTGATCCTTTTTTTTTTTTAATATTAAAGAGCTCACTGAGTATCAGAATGGCAAAATTGGATGTATTCTAACACCAACATCAACTTGGATCAACTTGCAGCTGCATGAAATATTCATATAAATTGATAGAGTTGAAAAGCGGAAATTATTTTTCAGTGTATAGGAAGGGCAACCATTTTACATGACTAAGAAAGCAAGCTAAGAAAAAATAAAACACATTAGGCCAGCAGTGGGACACTGCAGACCGAACACTCCAGGCAGGGACTGGAACCGCGGTCCAGGCAAACCATCAGGAAAGCTTTTGGTTGCTTGGGGAAAATGCCTCTGTAGAATATACATGAATTATTCAGTCATATGCTTACACTGCTAATACTGTGAAAGTAAATACAAACAAAACAAACAAAAACAGAACCATAATGTTTTTGTTACTTACTGTAAGTAATTTTCAATACCATAGCAATCTGAATTTTGTAAAACAATGGCACAGATTAGGGCTCTGTTGAAAACCAGGAAAGAGAATTACTGCAAGCAGGCTGTAGTAGCAAATTTGCCCACTGATCTATCAAGCATTTTTGGCTGGTTGGGTCACCACAATTCTAATGGCTTTCAGTCTAATTCATCTGTTTACTGCAAAGCTTCAGAGAAGGTGGTATTTCTTTAAAAGTTCTACTTTTAAAGACTGAACTTAACACAGTTCAGTCATGTCCATGCCTCAGAAGACCTGTCTTTCCTGTGAAGGACACAATCCACAGATTTTGATAGAAACACACATAATAGAGATGAGAGAAGCAGACCCAGGCCCAATATCAGAATCAATAAGCACTGTAATCATCTGAATATCTATCAAAGAGGCTTTTGTGTAATTGCTACTGAGGTCAACGGAAAAATTCAAGAGAAATCATTGTTTTCACTGCAACAATTACTTTCTCTTTATTTACATCTCCCTATATTGAAATGCAGTAGGAACAGACTCCTTGTAAGGCTTCTAGGAGGTTATTTACAAATGCGGAATTTGGGAGTCCAATTTTGACTCAGAGAGTGAGGTTATAGTGCTCAAGTGCTTTTACAAATTTTCCATAGTCAAATATGTGCAATTTCAATTGTGCAATTGTTTTTTTTCCCAGAGAGAATTTCTCAAAATATGGCAATCACTTTCTAATGACTTGTGTATTAGATAATTGTTATTCTAGCAACATGAAAGAGGTTTATCCTATATTGTATACTATTCACCACTTTCTTAAAGATTTTATTTCTGCTGTTATGTGTGCAATGATTGCCTCTTCCAATAATTCAATATTTCTGCTTGGCTTCCCCATGTGCCATGAGTGAATGTTAGCCCATTTCCCCCTGGAGCAAATAATAAATCATCAGATATCATCTTCAAATCACACAGTACATAATTAATGCAAAAGATTTTAATTTCGTGTGTCAGTAGTTCAACATGTAGTTCCAAATGTCTTACAATGAAATCAGAGCATTCATCTGTACCAGAAAAACAAAACTCAGGCAAACAAACAACAAGATTTAAGGATAAGCAGCAAAGTACAAAGACTTTCCATTCTCCCTTTCTGGGCAGCCTGATGTCATATGCTTGAGATCAGTAGAACATTCTCCATCATCTAAAAAATAAAAAGGCCAAGTCCTGCTAGGGAACAAATATGAGATTCCTATGGAGTAGGGTGAAAGACAACACTTGATTTACCAGAACCTGAGTTTGGAATGGATGGCCAAGTCTAAGCAGTGTACCCATTCGAACTGAAATTCAAGGTGAGTTGGGTGCTGTAACTGAAAAGGCCATGACATGGGCTCTCCTCACTCTTCAGACCCCCATTCCCTCTAATGACAGCAGCAGGCCTCTCTGAGAAAGCTTTACAGCCAAAATGCAACCAAAACCCCCTAACTTTTCCCTGTCCCCAAGTAGGAAGGCAGGGAGGCAGCGCGCACGGCACAACACACAGCTAAGTGAAGGAACCTACGTCAGGGAGATGGTGCCATGAGCATTAACCCAGCATAGTGGAAGATAGGTCAGAAATGCAACTCTGCCCAGACCATGTGCAGAGGTGGCTTCCTGCACTGATCCCAGGGATGAGGAATCCTGTAGTCCTCTACAGCATTTGTGAGGCTCTCACAGCACCTCAACATCTACACCTCAACAGATCTATACTATTCCTTCACATCCTGAGTCAGTCCCCAATTGCTCCTAGTTACAGGAGGAGAATGGGTTGTGGCATCTGCAGTTATACAGGTGGTAGAAGTGGCAAGGAGAGTTGCATTCAAGTCCCTTTAAACTACTCCCATAATAACATCTATGTGACAAGTGAGTCTCATCCCTTTTATGTGTTCAGACCACGCCAATATTACAGCATTTGCAGCTCATGCTGGTGACACAGACCTCCTGGATTTTCATAATGCTGCTAGATTTATGCAGTTCATAAAACCAGGCTGATAAAGCAGTTGAGTCCCGTGTATTGCTAATCAGCACACTGAAGGTAGCTGCATTTCCAGCACGCACACACAAAAAATCCAGTCAGTTAGATGAAGATCCTTCAGGAAGAACACCACAGTAGCATAAGTATAGCTTAACTATGTAAAAAATCTGGTTTAATAATGTTAGCAATAAATCTTAGAGCTAGATGAGAACTCAAATGGTCCTCTTTCTTCAATAAAAACTAAAATATCATAAGCTACCAATACATACCCATTCAGAACTCTTCAAAGTTACATAAAGAACAGCTGCCTTGGGAAGTGGGATGACTCAATAATATTTTAGTCTGCAGCACCATTCAAACAACATTCAAACAAACAAGATAGGTGGTAAGATTGAATCTTATTAGAACATAGATTTCTGAATTATTTCTCTTAAAAGTCTATATAGAGGAGAGCTGGCTATTCAGAGACAGCCAGAGAATATATTTCCAAATGCCTTGCCTACACCACTCATAAGCAAAGGTTACCACTTTGTAGCTTAGAAATTCCAGTTTTTCACCACTGTAGCATACCATGCTTGAAATGGCATAACAAAGATACTGTTCCAAGGCACTGCTTATCTATGTATCCTCAGCCCTGGATTGGGAGTAGACCATGTGGCCTTTGATAACACAAATCACCTTGAAGAGATGAACTGAGGAATAGTCCCCCAAAATTTTAATCTTGACATCTGTCAATTAACAGTATCTTCAGTGGAAGGTCAGCCTTCAAAACTGTTGAAATGTTAGGGGCAATTTCAGAAGGAAGAAATGGAGAGGCTTAGTTCACAGGTGCAGAAACAGAACAAAGGCAGAGAACAACATGAGGTTGCTAGGCTGATGCTGCTTCTTTCGTACCTCTTCTGTGCATAAATCAGTCATCTCATTTAGAATTACTTTAAAATCCAAAATAATGGTATGCACAGTGCAAACTTTGTACACTCTAACCCTTCACTTGGGAGTACACCTGAATCTGCTGAGAACCCAGCTAACAATATTCCTCATTAGGTAGTTCACTGCTGTTCTTGTTTTGAAGCATTTTTGTTGAGCCTAATCCCCACAAAAATCCAAACTCAGAAAATGATCAAGCAGAAGTGGAACTGCTCCACATCTATTGTCTTTCAGAATCTTCAAAAATGAAGAGAAGAGTAAACAAGCTGGATGAAAGCACTGCAGGCTTTGTACGCTCAACAAACATTACCATCATTTTCTCAGTGCTCCATCGGTGTTTGGCAAAAATACGTGGCCTTGTGCAGAAGCTTCTACCTTTTTGTATCAAAAGAATGCAAAAATATTAAAGCAAAAAATTGTTGTCAAGGGATAAAAGACTTACAACAAACTGAGGTCAATTTTTAAATATATAGTAAACCAGCAAAAGTAAGTGTTCACTGGCAGAGGAAACACAAATGAGAGTGAAAACAGCCTAGGGGAATATTGCCCAGAACTTTACAGGGAAGAGGCCATGTGCACAACATATGCAGTTTACCAGGAATCATTGCCAAAATGCATTTGCAGTCAGTCTAGTGGGAGAGTGGTGCCAAATAACCCTTCTGCCTGCTGCCAGCAAACTGCAGGAAACGTTGAGAGGGCACTGGGAGCAGAGAGGAAGAAGAGCGCTGCAAGCTCCTTCTGCTTCAACCTGAACTCTGCTGAAATCTGTAAAATGCATGTAGCAGATAGGCTGCAAAATGCAAAACTAGGCATTTGCTGAGTGACACAATGGGCATGTATTAATGACATGTAGTTAATTACCTCCCGTCTCCCTGCAGCTGAGTCAGCAGCTGGGAAGCTGCAACAGCATTAGCCTCTCTACTGGGCCACCCATTAAGAATAGAATTGACTTGCTTCTCACCTCTCCAATCAATTCCTCACACAGAGAACTGGTAAGTGCTGGAAAGGTGCTACATAGTCTTAACTACTTGTTAGGTAAGCAAGTCAGTCAGCTCTAACCTTCCTGCAAAATCTCTCAAAGATGAGTTATGACTTGTTAGAGTAAAGGAGAGTCCTAAAAACACAATCAGGAAAACACCATGTAGATCTGGCCATTGCAAGGAAGACAGGAGAGTTATAAGGCACAGATGAGGTAGAATGCTTTTAATCTCTGTGAAAGAAGGAAAAATGAAGAAGCCTATAGTTAAAAACCTGCCAGTACCTAAGCTGACTTCTTCAAACGGAGGCTGGAACATGAAGAGCTTGATAGTCTCCTTCTTTGGAGATCTTTAAAACCAGCTTGGATGCAGCCCTGTGCCACATGCTCTAGGTGACCCTGCGTGTGCAGGGGGGTTGGACTCGATGACCTCTGAGGTCCCTTCCAACCTTGGGCATTCTATGATTCTATGATTCTACTACAGAGCTGGAATGTTATTTTGACCTCAGAAACAATATAACAATGGAAAGAGAATCCTAATAAAGAAGTTTTTCTTCCTAAAGTGTATTTTTTTTTCTCTTTTTACTATCAGCAATATTTTAGAACACGTTATGTATTTAGAGCCAATTGATGAGGCTCTATAAACTAATAAATGTTGCCCTTTTTATGTTAATACAGCATTAAGGCTAAAATTGTCCTATTTGCATTTAGTAGTGTATGTAGTAGTGCATATATGTAGCAGAATATATCTCCTTCATATCATCATCTAGGTACAATCCTATGTAACCAAAAGCAATGCAAAAAAGAACATTTCTGGCCCTCTTTCCCTCAGTCATTATTACAGAGATAGGGGATTTATTCTGACCATGCTAGCAGGTGATTTATTATTTTGTTGCTGCAGAAACAGACAGCTGAAAAGAGGTTTTGAAATGGAAATTGTGACATTTACTGAGTAATAATCTCATACCGCCATTTACAGGAAGCAGGTGGTAGCTGTTTACCATTGCAGACAGATGGAAGTCCTGCAGTGGAGTTATTTTTTTCTGTTAGATAAATTAGCTTAAATAATTCAAGCTTTTTTTTCCCCCCTGCCTGATTTGTGCAAATTTAAGTATTAAAGGACTGTTTTACTGCCGAGGAAAATGTGGCGCAGCTCATATTGTTTTTCTTTTTGAGTCTCTCTGCACCAGTTATAGGATTTTACAAAGGCTATAATGACTATTTAACATCCCCAAAGGGGATGCTGCATCAGGGCAAGTAGCACTGGCAAGAATTCTGCTCATGCTCATCTGAAAAGAAACGTCTTCCAACCGAGCATGCTTCTGCAGTGCTATGTTCGGAAAGTATCACTTTCTGGACATGGCAAACCAGAGGATGTGCCAGTGATACCAATCATGCAGATACTCTTTGTCGTCTCAACTCTATTCTTAGTATTTTCATTGACGAGTAATTTTAATCCATCTGATTTAAAAAACAGTTTTCAATACATAAATATCACTATCCACAAAGTTGCCTTACAGTTTTGTTTGCTTTCTTTGGTTCCTCATTGGATTCTTTTCCTTGAAGAGGATACAAAGGAAAAAGGACTGACCAAGAAAGTAGAAACTATCCTTTTACTGAGTTAAAAAAAGAAACTAACAAAGCCAACACTTGGGGGTTTATATTCCAGTCATTTTTAGCTCATCTATAATTCAAAAATGACATGTCCTATAAACTTCAAAGTAATTTGTAAGTTGGATTTCAACAAAAATCTTATATATTTCAATTAAAGATATACAAGTTGCCAACATTCTTGCATGTTGTCATTTTTCTGTAAGCACTAAAATACAATGAGGTACTTCATAGACGTTAGAAAACCACTGAAGCACTTAGCCAATGCTATAAATGTCTTCAGGTAATTAACAAATATAAACATCAAATTCTTATCAGGATTTCTGCAGACATTATTAATCAAGGAAACTGCTTGATAGTTAAAAATGCCATAGTTACTGATCATCCTGCTAGCACTGATGTTATGAATTAAATCAGTAAGTAGGTAAAATCTACCAGTTACCCTATCATATGGATAAGTTCCCCCTAATTTTTGTGGGAACAGAATTTCATTTCATCATCTTAAAAAGATCAGGCCACAAACTTTAATAATTTCATTCTTTTTTTATAATGTTTATAATAGTTATAAGCCTAATAAGTAGAAGTATGATCTTAGAGTGAGACAAAATCTATGATATAATCCCAAGTATTAACCTAATTAAGTAAATCTGAGAGTTTTAAAAGGTAGAAAATATTCTGCTAGCACTATAGATAGGAATAGGTCCCTACAGCACCCTAATGACAAATCTGGCTTTTTCAAAGGAGATTGAGATTTCATTGGAAGTTAATGCCTAATACTCCTAAATTGTTTAATAAAATCAAGCAGAAAACAAGTGGAGATACTTTTCTTCTATGCAGAAACATGAACATGATATTAAAAGACTTAGTTAAACGAAGACTATAATTCAAATCCTCTAACAAGCACATTACATTAATCTATGATTAGACTTTTGGTTACTTGCATAGCTCAATTTTAGATTTTAGAACTATCTTTCTTGAGGAAGAAAAAAAAAAGATGGAGGTGTGCTTTAATTTAAAGAAGTGAATACATGTTTATTTGCCCATATTATGTTTATGTTGAAGAGTTATACTACCAAAGCAGCCATATACTCTTAAAAATCAACACATTATCTCTCAAGAAATATTACTCAAGAATATTTCCCTAGAAACTAGTAGCATATATTGAATTATATAGTTCTGATTGATGTTTTCATCCCTTCAGGTGTGTTTGCTAAAGTCCTCATCTAGATCTTCCTAAGTATTCAGGCCATTAATTCTCATGGAAATTTTACTGATAGATGAAGAAAATATTTTCTGTTTAATAGAGAAGGTGCCACATTTCAGCTCCCTTTTTCTTCTCCCTTATATGAGATTTTTGTTAAATTTCTTTACTGTTGGATTTGACAGGTTTCTCTGGGCAGTTAAGCATAGATCCTTCAACACATTTTTAAAGAAAGACCAAAACCAGTTTTCTTGCTTTACTGTAACAATAATAGGACATGGACTACAATTCCAGATGTAGTTGGCTAAGACAGGAGGCATTAATGCTCTTAGAATATCTCTTCATCTTTGGTCCACCATATATAACAATTTTGTTCTTATTCCAGGGTTTCAAGAGGCTTCAAATATCCACCTAAACTTACACATTTCTTTTTAAAACTAGTCTTCTTCTGCCATTCTTCAGTCCAGTCTGCAGCTGAACAATTTAGAGTTGAATTTTGAGGACAGAGTGGGATAAAATAGAATTAAAATAGTGGTGTAC
>JAVCKT010126578.1:0-19761 GCA_032273925.1 Rhynchotus rufescens
CCCACCCCACCGCCGGGGGCGGGGCCTCGCGCGACGCCACGCCCTCCCCTGGCATCGCCACGCCCCCCGCCGCCAGGCCACGCCCCCTGCACAACTCCCTCCAACGCGTGAGGCGGGGGGGAGGGGGGAGCGAGCCCAACCGCCTCCTTTTCCCAAGTTTTCTTTTCCTGCTAAAAAAAGGGACGTGGCAGGATTTGGGCAGCGCCAGGCTGCGGGAGGAGGCGCCCCGCCCTGCCTCGGGCTCCTGCTGTGCTGCTCCTGGCCCCACCGCCACCCTGAGGTGGTGGCCGCCTCAGTTGGACCCTCAAAAGATGGAGGGGCTTGGGGGGTTGGATACATCCAGACCCATCCTTGGAGCGGGATGGAGATAAACTGTATGGAGGTTGCTAAAAATAGGGCTGGGAGCAGAGGGGAAGCGTGGCGTGGAGTCATGGTGGCCTCGCTAGGCGCAGAAGGTGACATCTTGTGTCCTTAGGTGCTGCCTCCATGTGCTTTTCCTTTCCAGCCTCCGCTGGGGATCGGCTCCGGAGCCTCGGGAATGCGGCGGGGCCGGTCGGTGGCCGCCGCGCTGATAACAGACCCGTTCTTCCTGCTTCCCGGCCGGCGGGATCGTCCTGCCCGCTGCTCAGCCGCAGGGTTTCACTTCTAGGTGTGAGGGATCCGGGCGGCTTCTCTCCTGCTCCCCAGTTAGGCAACTGGGAAGCGGTCGAGGGATCCAGGCCTCGTTTTACTCTCTTTTTCTCTTGAGTTTTCATTTTCCTCTTGTTTTTGGCATGGGTTTTCACTTATATGGAGGACTCCTGTTGTGTGGAGCTTGCCTGAGGTCCTGGCCAGCTTTGTACCTGGGATCTTCTTTTCTCCTGACAGTTATTTTGGATAAAGCTGCTGCTAAATAAGCTGCTTGCCGTGTTATTGACGTGCCGTTTTGTTATTTCGACCCCATCAAATACATTTCAGGCTAATGAAAGATGAATGCCTACCAAAACACGCATCAGAATTTCCAGGGGTAGTTCCAGACTGAGGCTGTTTATGCAGCTAAAAATACTCAGGGGGCTGGAGGGCCACGTGGCATCGGGCCAGGGCCAGGGGTTGCCATGTGGGACACTGCCCGAAACCCGAATGTGTCATCCCCAAAACTGGCCAAGTGCATCCGGCGCTCAGGAGCTGCCCCAGGAGCTGCTCTTGCCCGTGCTGGGATCACCTGGGGCAAGAGCGGGCGGAAAGTCTACCCGAAAGCCCAGCAGGCCTGGGGGTTGACTTCAGCCTATCTAGGTGCAGTGGAAAGGGCATTCCAGCAGCCACCGTCTCCCCAAAATCCAGCCCTGGCCACCTCAGGGTTGTTCTAAGGGCAAGACTTAAGGGTTGTTCTACTTTATACGTAACCCTGCAGAAGGACGGTGGTTGCTACAGAAGAGGGCCAAAGACGAGAAGATCTTGGCTGTGCCCTCCTCTGTGGGAGATGGCTCGAGCTGGTGCTCAAGTGGAGTGGGAGGAGGGGATATTCCACGACGGGCCGTTTTCCCGGTTTTCCTAGGTCCTGGATGCGTCTGAGTGTGTCTGCCATCTGGATTCAATTTCTTCAAAGAAAGAACCTGTGACGTTTTAATCCCTTTGGCGGCTCCAAGTCTCGCAGAAAGCCAAAGCATCCCTAACGTTCGCAGCGTATTCCTTGTTGTCCAGCTAGAAATCCTGTTTACAGGGAACCGAAATGCAACTCGGAGCTAACTTTAGAGGAATTCTTACTAAACTATATATAGCGTCACGTGCAGAGCACTCGAGGACTGGCAAAAACAAGAGCTCCAGGGACGTTCCTGCTCTTCTTCATCTTCTCCCACGCCGCAGGCAGTCGGACCTCCTCGGCCGTACGCGCCGTTGTTTACCGCCCATGAGCTCTGTTTAACATTCTTCCCCTGGATATTTATATTCCACGCCAAACTGAGAGCCGTACGCTGGAAAACGAGCAAAAGTAGGATATGACCCATCAAGAGACTCTTGGGTCATCTGCGAAGTTTATGAGCCGCTCTGGAATCCGGCGTTTCTTTTGGCTGCTGGGAGGTCGCTATAATTAGCTGTCATTCAACTCCATTATAAAGTTACAAGTGCAAAAAACCCCAAACCCTGCAATAGCCAGATATATTCTTCCCAAAATACAAGTTATGGCATTCTCTGCACAAAACAAGTTACCTCAGCCCTCCACGAGCTGAATGTTTGTGTACTCGGGCCAGGAGAGCCATTTCCATCTTATGAATATGGATGCAACACCAGAAAACAATATCTTGTGATATTATTAAGCGCAACGTCTGCCCTAACAACAAAGCGATAGGGCAGGAACGCCGCAAATGACTTAAACCCAGACCTGCTCGCGGGCCAAAAGCTGTTTTGGGGAGTTGCAGCCAATCCCCGGGATGCTCCTTTTGATCAAAGCCTGTTTTCAAATACAAATTTGTAACTTATGCACGGGCACGTTCTTGCATGAATCAGACACGCCAATAAAATTCCCATAAAAGTCCTCCAGAGCCGTTGTGTCTTTGGGAGGGGGGCAGGGAGGAGGGAAGGGCTGTTTTCGCTGCTGCTTGAAAGTTTATGGATTTCTATCCCGAAGAAGAAGGTGCTGGGGCAGTTTTTTGCCTGGCTCCGTGACATTTGTCAGGCTGCTCTACCCCTGCCCCGAGCCAAGCTGCTTGTGGGAGCTTTGACCATGGGAAGACGCTCAAATGGTGGCTTCAAGTGATCTGGACCAGCACGAATGCAGATCCCCAAGGATCTGTATTCTCCCTGCTCTTATTTTTCAGGTCCTGTTCTACACTGGGGGCTCAGGGCTTGTCTGCCTTCCTCCTGTCGCCATCAGCTTCGGAGGCACCATCTCCCTGCGGTGCTGGTGCAGATCCAGGGCTTGTGTGGCCTGGACTCTTCCACCCAGGCTGAGTGACGTTGACGTTGAGCGGGTCCCAAGACGGTGAGGAAGGTTTGCAGAGCGCCCGGCGCCGCGCTTGCATGGAAAGGGTCAAAAAAAGAGACTCCTCACTAAGACTTTGCTTCCTCTGCGCAATTCCTCTTCCCAGAGCCCTACAAGGACATCCCAGAAAACAGAGTCCAGACGAGACGTGATTCTTGAGCATTACTCAGCCCGGCTTCATTCGGCCTCCGGCAAAATACGCTGCCACATGTGTGTATTCCCTATCACCTATTGGAAAGGACGGAGTTGCTAACAAACAGCAAGGTATACACACCTTCAAAAAACACACTCGGGTTTCCTCCCATGAGTCACTCGGCACCTTACATAACGCTGGGGTAACGTGCAGCGCTTTCAGATGCGCTCACTTAGCTCCAAGTTGGGTGTCAATGTGGCTTAAATCCAGGGCAAGGCTCCGTGCGGGAGCGTGAAGATCTGCTCAGCAAGTTCCTGCCCTCACTTTCTTGCTCCTGTTCTGCAGTTCGCTTTGTTTTTTGGCTTATCTGGGCATTTAATAGCCCTAGAAGTGATCTGGGAAGAAAATGCCTCATTTCTCCTCAAAAAGGAATGTTTTGGCACTAGAAAAGGGGTGGCTCAGTGCTGCAGGAACTGGATGCCGCACATTTAGTCCCAGGTTCTAATTTCCCACTCACTTTTAGATAATGTCAGAGGCCTCCGAGGGTTTTAGGCTGTACGTCAATGGGAGGAAGCTCAACAGACCTAATAGGCTGGGCTCGATTTTGAGGAAGACTTTGGGGGCAAAGAGGAGGTTAATGAACAAAACTAAACACGAGCAGCACGGCCCTGTCGGGCTGCCCGGGCTGACGTGTCCAGCCCTACAATTTTACATGCTGCCTTCCCGGTATGCAGAGCAATGACCTGGCGTATCATTAAATGTCATTAAAGGAGGGCTTTTCAGAAGGACAGGTAGGCACACAGGTTAAATGATCCCTTCCCTTGATGCATTTTGAAAATGGGGATAAATAATGGTGTGGTTTAGCCTGTGGGTAATGATCTTCAATGGTCTTCATCTTCTCCCGTGACTTTATTTTAATTCAATTGATGCATCTGTGTTTTAGGAGGGCAAATTGTATTGATTCCCTCTCGGAAAACCAAGATAGGGTGGCATAAAATCTGGGCTGCAGTTGAAGTGCACGGTGAGCCTCAGAAGTCCAAGTGCTGCGAGAGCTTTGAAAATCTGGCTATAAATAGTTGACCGTGGTGCTTTTGAGAAGGCTAATAACCTTGACGGTTGCTATTAAGAGGCCTGCAAATTACAGTGCAATCAGTGCTGTTAATGCATTTTAACGAGGATGCTGGAATGTACTTGGTGGGTGTGCCTCAAATAAGAATATCCTGGAGAGCTGGAGCCTTTCACGAGAACAAGGTAAAGAGTCAGCCTGACTGCATTAGCCACTGGCTTTCCCTTTTTCTTGGGAAAGCTGCAGATAAAACACCCAAAATATGAATATGTGAGTTATTGGTGATGTTTCTGTTTCGTTTCAAAGTGATTCCTCTTGCAGGACACCTCTTAATTCATGGGATTTGTGCTCAGCCCTTAGGAATTTGCAGGGCCAGGCCTAACTGGAACAGTGGATCTAGTTTAGGAAGGTCAAAGCTCAGCCTGGACAGCACGGTCATTCACGGAAAGCCAGACTAAGTGAACTTAATAAATAACGCAGAGATGCAGAGCCAGTGACAGAGGCAGAGGATGTGCTTGCTGGTCATTAGGTCAAGCAGGAAATTCCCTGACAACAAATGACTTTTAAACCCAATCTAACAAACCGTAATGCTCACTTAGCTAAGTCTCAACCCAAGAGCTGCCAGGAAACAAAAGTTCTGCTTCTCTCGCTTCCCCTCACCAGAGAATTGCCTGACAGGGAGATCTTTGAGGCTGATGGAGAGCAAGAAGCCAGTTCCTTTCAGGAAAGCAACCTTGGGTAATCCTTGGGAAAAGCCAGAGCTCTGCAGCCTCCCAGCCTCAATCTTTTTTAAGTCATTATTAGCCAAACCTTTAAGGCCAACTTATACCCCCAGCCCAGCTTGTTCCCCTTGCAATAGGGGGAAGTGCTCAGGCTGAGCTCAAAGGAGCTTGGCTGCTTCCACATGGCACTGCTTTGCTGCCCATTGCTGGGAAATGCTCCTGTTGTTGTTATGCCCGGGCTCCACGCGCTCATCCCACCCAACATCGAAGCTGTGGCAGGTTTGGGATATGGATGAGGAAAGCAGGAGGCCCCAAACAGTGCTGTGCCCCCCACTAGCAGCATCAGCCCACCCGAGAGCACAGCTGGTGGCAAAATGCAGACACAGGAGGCACAGAACCCCCCTTAAACCCCTCTACCTGGCTGACAATAACACAATTTGGAGGAGCAACGCGCGCCCATTACCTTAAAGTCAAGGCTGCAAAGACTGACTACGTCATCGTCCTTCTCGCGGCGCTTCCTCTTCTGCAAGAGATGAAACCAAGTTAGAGCCGTGAGCTTGAGCTGGCTTAAAAAAGGCGGCTTCCCGAGGCATATGTGATAATAAAGGTCGTTTTTCTTAAGCCAGTCTAGAAGCATTTCCTTTCTTTATATCCTCAAGTAAGTGCAATAGCTCAAAAAACCTGAAGGCTGAAAAGGAAAGCATTTTTATGCCGTTTCATCATCTCGTCACCTGATCGTACCTACAAATCATATGATTATACTTGTTTCTGTAATTACGGTTACGAGTAGAGAATAAAGTGGGAAATCTTAGCAACGGGGAAGAGAGCAGCAGTTACCGCTGTGAAATGATTTAAGAATCATTTACTTAAATGAAACTTCTCTGTGGAAGGCTTTCTGAGCCATAAAGTTGGGTTGTTTTCTTCAAGAATTCAGTACCAAGGGGCTCCGAGCTGCTGATCAGCGGGATGTTGAGGTCTCCAAGGGATGCAATTCCTGCAATATCTGCTCACGGAAGCGGCTCAGCTCGGAGAGGGATCGCAGTGTTGGAGACAGATTTCACTCTCCTAGTCCTTCCAGTGCTCCTACAGCTGAATGTCTGAGGGCACAGTTATATGGACAGGAAAGAAGGGCCAGGGCAGGGCTCTCCTAAGTCAGCTCACCACAAAAGTCACTGTATCCTCTGACTAAGCCTAAAGTCAATAATATGGTTTTAATCAGGGCAGCTGATTGATGGTTGCTTGGCCAAACGCGGTCCATTGTAGGCGTTTACAGGGTTCCCAACCCCCAAATCTCACTGAATCCCAAATGGATGAGGTTGGAAGGGACCCGCAGGGCTCCCCCAGCGCAGCCCCTGCTCCAGCAGGGCCACCCAGAGCACGGGGCACCCGGGCGCATCCCGGCGCGCTGCCAGATCTGCAGAGCAGGAGCCTCCGCAGCCTCCCTGGGCCTCTTGTCCTGGGGAGCCCCGAGCTGCCCCCAGTGCTCCAGGTGCTCCCCAGAGGGGCAGGATCCCCTCCCTGCCCTGCTGGCGACAACTGAGTGAATGAAATGGGGCCATTTATTTTCTCTGCAGCTGCAGAGGAACCTGGTCACTCTGAACGTCAACACACTTCAGTTCTTGGTGCTCTACCAGTTCAGCCGCTTGACTTTCCCTCGGGAGCCAGTGTGTGACTCTTGTCTTCTTAGAATTTAATATCGTATTCAAATAGCTTACAAGTTGCAGCCTTAACGGAGGGTTTGTCATCCTTGCAAGCAGACCTAAAATGTCTGCATCCAAGGATTCATTTTGAATTATTTTTAACTGCTGACCAGCCCAGTTTCCATGGTTCCTTTGAAAACCTGATGTCATTCAGGGGACGTTCTGCTTCCCTGCAGGGTTCTTAGAAACCTCTCCTTTTGTTCTCGAGTCCTTTCATATGAAACACTTTTTGGCTTCAAGGTGCCCACGTTACGCTGACTCTACCACTAAACGTTTAAGTTAAATATATACGTCTAAGAGTGGCATTTTACAGTGCAGCTGCTCACTGGTTTCCTGTATTTAGGGTGTGCTTCTCTTTCCTCAGCTCCTCAAGGAGGCTGGAGAAGCGGATTCCAGCCCCAAATGCTCCCTTAGGATTTCAATTGGTTTTCTTTTCTGCTTTGTGCTTGAAAAGAGGAGGCAGCACCTTGGTGACGTGGGTGAACCCCTTTGCTGACAGACCTGCTAACTACAGAGGAAAGATCCCTTCTCCTACGAGACACTGGCTCTTACCAGACTGCCAGCCCTGACACCGCATTCATGTCCTAGCACATTCCATCCTTTTTGAGCAGACTTTTGGCCGGCAGGAGCACACAGGCAAACACAGACGCTCGTCTTTTAAGTTCCGTAAAACATTCAAAATTGGTTATTTATCAGAGCCTGCAGTCCAAGGCGGCTCTCGCCACACCTTTTTGGCCTGCAGATGATTTTCCCCATATGTATGTCAAGGATATTCACCTCTACTTAACAGAAGAGAGTTTGCAATAGAGATGAAGGCACCACGCCTTTTGGGTCTGAATATTATTCGTTCCTTATGTAGTCGAGCACATTAACATCTTTAACATACAGCTCCAGACCAAAGCCCAGACGTTAAAGGAAGGCCAAAGTTTTGTTTTGAAACTGGCTAGACTTATGCAATAAGTGCTGCATTGGCTGGCCCCCATTTCCTTTGCTCAATATAGTTTCGTACAAAAAACGGAGACGTTTGAGTGCAGAGCCAGCTGTATCATTCCTGCGCCGTGCCAGAAAAGGAGCGGATTCCAGGAAAATTCCCTCTGCAGACTGCTCCGATCTGGGCGTTTAAAGCCGCGTGGTGGAAAAGCAATGAGCCCAGTTCTGTTTTCTCACGTTTTCGAGACGGTCGCCGTCGGAGTTGTGAGACGTTGCCCTTCGCACGCGAGCTCCAATCACGTGGGAAAACCCATTCCTGTGAAAGTCCCCAGACTGGGAGCACTGTGAGGACACCCTGCTCAGGCTCTCCAAGAGGTATCGCAACGGAAAAGCATTAAAAACACCACGCAGGAGGGGAGAGCTGCACGTGTCGTGACTTATTTTAGGAAGACCTGACCAATGCCACGAGCACGAATGTTAATTGCATTTCAAGGATGCCGATTAAAGCTCTAGGAATGTTTTTCAGGAAAGCAGAGCAGTTCAATTTGCAAACAATTCTCGTCATCTCGTTTTCCCTGCTCATGCCCAGGGCTTTTGCATGAAACCAGGATTTTGTTCCTCAGGGATCAGTCCGTTCTTTGGTGCTTATTGCCCACCTGAAGTCATAAAAAGCCGGTATGACTTCAGGTAAGGAATGTACCTCAGCACCGTTAAACCAACAAAGATCAAGCGCCTGGTTTTCATGTAAGCATCTGATTTAATGAAAGGAGGAAAGGAAAACAGACTCTGATTAAACTTGCTTCCAGCTAGGAGCCAGCAGGAAGATGTTTTGATGCAACTTTAATTGGATTTAGGGGGGGATTTGGATAGAATTTGCAGAATTTGCACTGGTCATTTCCTTCTAAACCTACTCAATTGCGCAGGCATGAAGAGGGCACTGAGCTGGTCCGTAAAAATACATGAAACCACCTCTAATGTGTCACCAAAAAGCTGGGATCTCCAGACCTGGGCTGGAGTTGAGGAGCACCCAGTGGCTACAGCTGGAGTTGAAGCTCTTTGGGCTTGAAGTGGCGCTTGGCCAGGCTGATGAGAGCCGTGATGGAGGGATGCAGAGAGCCAATACTGAGGAACAGTCTCTGTTTTCTGCAGTCTGTCTCATGAACTCTCCTGTCTGATTGAGACTTGAACTGAATATGCATGCTACAGAATTAAAAAAACTGTTGAGAACTGGAATAACTTGAAATAGAAGCAAAATGCTCTTAATTTCTAATGATAGAGCATAATATTTTCAAATGTGAGAGGATATAATTTCTAAGAGGTTGTAATATTCAGCTACATATGTTACTGTAGCTGTAGTTGCTGGATGGAAATGTCTAAAATTAATCAAAAGAAGAATCCACAAGAGCTTTTGGGTTGTTTAATCTACTCCCACACGGGACTGGTATTTGTGGAGCCTCAACACTGCACACGGCTGCTCTTCAAGGTCCACCCAGAGTGCTGCCTAAATGCACAACTTTACAAGAAGCTCCAGGTGATTTTAGAGGGCACTTTGTTCATGAAAAGGTAGTTCTGGCCTTTTCCCCCTCTTCCAGACGTGTTCCCACGGCTTCTGTTGTGCCCATGCTGGCAGGGACAGAGCCTGTGCAGGCAGCTCCAGCAGCTCGTCCCAAACTCTCCTGTTCTCTGTTTGTTGACTAATGGCCTTGCAGTCCTCAGTGTGCCAAGAGGGACAGACTGCACGACGGAGCAGTTCAAAAGAGCAACCCAAGGAAGGTCTTTTGAACCTCTCTCCAGAGTGCTCCATCTTTCCCCTCCAACTCTAGAGACAGGCTAGGAAGATACAAAGCACATCTCAAGCGAGGATGCACACTATAGCATGGGGAGGGGAGAACAAGGCTTGCAGCAGGAAGGCCTTACTGGAAAAAAATAAATGAAAAAGCAAAAGCACCTTCCAGCTAAAGCTCAAGAGCCCCAAGGGCTTAGAAAATATCTGTCCAGCCTCGCAGAGAGGAACGTGTTTATTTTCTTTCTCCTCCAGGGAGCTGGACCTTCATCTCCTCCTCCTCCTCGCTGGTGTTTGCCTGCCTTTGCTCTGTGCACCCTCCCTGTGTTTTACTCACCAGGGTGAAGTCCCAGTGCGGGCCAGGAGTGAGAAACGTGAACGAACTGCCTCGTCTCAGAGGGTACCTAGGAACAGATAAACAAAAAGGATTAAGGTAAATAACACGTGGGTTGCTGCAGCTCTTGATAAAACTACATCTGTTCCGCACGGCTTTTAGATCTTCAGCTTCTAACACATCAGGCTCAGTAACGTAGCAGAGCTTGGGCAGGAGAGACCAAAGGACTTGGTCTCCCCGGCTCCCCCTTTGCAGGTGTGAGCTGAAAAATCCTGGTTTTGCTACAATAAATGGCTCTGTGCTATGGAGGCCAGCGAAAACCTCCCGCTGGGCCCTGGGGAAAAACCTGCCTTTGACCACACATCTGCCAAGTGGTTTAACTTGAGCAAGAGGAAGGCTAAAAAAAATAACGCCAAGAATTAAAAGTGAATAATATTGTGGCCTCGCTTGGTGAGGTTAATGGAGCTGAAAGGAAAGCAGGCAGCGCCCCGCACCTCTGACAATGCAGCCTTGTAGCTTTGCCCAGAGCATTCCAAGCAGGAATTGAGTTGTGGTCTTTCATTAGGCCCCTTTCGAGGCAGGAAAGTGAGCCCAGGAGAAGGCGGCGGGGACAATGAGCCGCTTGTGCAGCCCTGGATTGCCCGAGCCCCCAGTTAAGCAAACAAGCAGCCTTCCAGCTTGCCCTGTCTGCTGGACCTCAGGTACGTTCCCAGCAACGACTTTTAAAGCTTATTCTGGCCGTGGTAGAGAGGAGGGTTTTGGTCTCTCGTTGGGTTGAATTTCCGACGTGAACAGGCCGCTCTTTTTCTTTCAAGGCAGCTGCATCGTGTAGCGGGGAGAAGATTCTCCCTTGCTGTCGTAAGCTCGGACAGCAAAGACGTCTCCTCACCAGCTGCACCTTTCCTCTCTGGATGAAGCTCCCCCTTGGATTTCCAACCCCCTGGAAATAACCCGGGAATGTGAAGCTTTCAGCGCTCAGGGCACTGAGGCTCCAGCACTGCTGAAAATTCATCTCCCAAGGCAATCAGCAAGGTCAACCTCTGTACATATCAGGAGATAAAAAGCATTTATCTCGGAAAAGTTTGTGCAGGGTGGAGTTTTCCGGGTTGGTATTTGGAAAATAGAAGCCAGCCGCCCAGCAAATGCTCCTACCAGCCAGCTCGGAGCAGCAAGATAAATGTTTTATGGAGCGCAGCTTAACGGAAGGAAGAGGGAAGGGATATAAGATGCCCACAGCAATGATGCAGCTGCTTTATGCCCTGTGCAGGTGAGCACGTTTCCTCCAGGATCGTATTCCCATGCGGCCCAATCCCAAATGCTCTTTGGGATTTTTAAGAGCACGTGCCGCTCGGGAAGAAAAGCTGGGAATGTGGATGGGATTTCCTTCAAATGGAGAGTTTTCTCATGAGAAAGAAATCTGTGCGGCTCAATCCCAACCTCTAACCTACCAGAATATCTGAGTTTGATTAAACCTTCCTTGGTTAAATCTTCCTGTACAGAGAGAGAAGCAGAGAGAGAAAGAATGGTCTGCAAAGGGTGCCCTGCACTGCTATAAAGAGCTGCCAGAATGGCCCAAGCCTCCATCTCCATTGGGAGCAGTTGTTTCCCAGGATTTTTTATTCCCTGAATCTTCATCTCCAACCGCAGCGGTGCCGCGTTGGGCCCCGAAACCACCCGAATCTTGCAGATTTGGTTCAGAGCAGCTCCTGGTTGTCCCAAGCTCAGGCTGGCGATGCTGTCGCTGCCACCACTGTTTGCGTCTCCTCTGGTTGTGTCCTCCTCCCTGCTGGGAGCAGAGGGACCAGTCAGGAGCTGCCACAGAGAAGCAGCAGAAGGAATTTGCCTCATTTATATCTGCACTTCTAACCAAAAAGAGGTTTTATGGGGTAAATAAAAGAAAATCCTTGGAGATGCTCAAAACCCAACTAGATGTGGTCTTGGGCAACCTGCTTTGACTCAGCTTGAGCAGGGACTTGGACCAGACAATCTTCAGAGGCCCCTTCCAACCCCAAAGGGCACGTAGCAAGGAGAGCATCCACTCAAGTTATAAAGTTCCCTTCAATCCTCCCAAGATCTGCTGGAAGAATGGATCACGTGGTAGGAAGGCTGCTCTTTCCTTTCCTCCCATGGTCCAGTAAGAGGACTCAGTCAAGAGAAGAGGGTGCAGCAGAAATCAGAGGCTGCTCCTTGTGAACTACCACCAGAACCTACAGAGGTCTAAGTGCAGAAATTTGTGTTCATTCTAGATGACAGGTTGCTGAGATCTACACACGATGGACATTTTCTGACCATCTTTTGTTGACAGGAATGAGCATTTTATGGGGTTAAGAGATCTTAGAGAACCTCCCACCTTCTCAAGCCTTTGGCCAAGCATGTGGAGAAGAAAACAGACATCGGTGCCAACTCCAAAACTATCTGTCCAAGCTGTGCCAGGAGCTGCCAGGAGTCGCAAAAGACCAGGCAGCAACAGACTCGTGTGCCAAGTGGAACAAAGGTTTTTGGGAAGCTAAACATCTCAAAGTCATCTTTGTCATCTCAAAGTGTCATCGTTGTCATCTCAGTATCATCTCTTGGGTTGCTGCTTGCTCTCCAAACCTTGGTAAGTGCCATTTCACCAGAGATCCCTGGGATCTCCGTGTGCAGAAGTGCTTGATTTTACACTCCCCCTCTGCCTGCAGCGCTACCAGCAGAGCTCGCAGAGCCCTGCAAAGCTACAGAGCCAAATTTAGTCATCTGCGTGACGACCACGTGTGTTACGTGCACAGGGATGACTCACGGCGGCAGCGCTCGGCAGGACGGGCCTTGTGAGGTCCTGCAAGAATTTGAAAGCGGCGCTGGTGACGAAAAGGTCACTGATGATCCTAGGAGTAATCCTGGAAGTCATACCCAACGTGTGAGGAAAAGCAGAGCAGCGGGACGGAGCACCGCAGCGCCCGTCATCTGCTCAAAACACAGCGTGATTAATGGGAACAAGTGCAGAGTGCCTAGATGTCATGTTTTAGCACCTGAAGACAGCAAAATATTGTTCTAATGCCAGTTGGAGGCAGCTAGAGCTGTGTTTGCAGCATGCAGAGCTTGTGCAATTGCTGTATTGTACAACCACAGATACCACTGCTGGGTAACACGACCAGGCCAGAAGAGAGTCCATTCATCCCTTGGGTTTCCGAGTAGATCTTCTCGTCCAACCATCTCCAGCATCATTTGCTACCGCAGGACGAGCAGATCCTCAAGCAAGAAGGGCCCAGCTTCTCTCCTTACCTTAACAGGGCTCAAGAGAAGCAGAAAGCACTAACTAGAGGCCACAAACTTGGAAAACTGTTTTGAAGTAAGGGAGAAAGTCATGAAACAGATTACGCAGACGCACCAAAATAACCTTCTAGCTGCCCAACACTGCGGCCACGCTCCGACAGAGCAAAGTTCTGCAAACGGAGGGCAGAGGAGAACTTGTTGAGGCTGCACAGCAAGAACAAACTCTTCTGTTTGGGTACCCTCCGCTCGCGGCGAGAAATGAATGTTCCAGGCTGCTTACCAGCAAAGGACGATCCTGGCCGTGTTGCCAAGAGTACATCCTGCAACGACCTGTTTAAATCCAGATGGCCACATTGATGGGCTATTGAGAAGCGAGCTGCAAATTATTTTGAACTTGAAAACAGTGAGGGTCATTTATGAGCTCCAGGCACCCTTCAAAAAGCGGTTTATAAAATCAGCTGCTACTGAAAATCCAGCTTTCCTCGGGGAACTTCTGTAGGAGAAACCTGCTTGGCAACATAGCAGGGAGGAGATGAGGCCCCAGTGACCTTAATAGAGGAAGCCCGGGCAATTTAGTAGATAACATATTGATAAAGGCCGGTGGGCAGGTAGGATTGTTTCGCTTGGAAGCCAGACTAAGGAAACGCTCATTGTTCCCTGGCTTCCTTGAATAAACAGTAGGATCCTCTGGAGAGCACAGGATGGCAGGGATGTAGCAACGGGAAGGGCACATTTGCCCTCACAACTTAGCTCTGAGCATGATGGGTCCCTCCAGGGTGCTGGTTTTTCTGCAGAAAAGGGAGGAGTGACGAGCAGTGAGGGACCCACCTAGATCTCACCTCGGTTTTTACAGAAAGCAAGTGTTTTTGTCAAATCATTTCCCCAGTTTCTTCTTATGCCTCTTTTTTTGTCTTACCCACAAACAAAGGGCTTCTTGCTTTGCCTTTTGCTTAGGTTTGAGGAGAGATTTGAAAAAGCCATAAATGAGAACGCGGGGTGAACAAATCCAACAGGCAGCAAGTGTCCCAGGGCGGATTTCCATTAGCCAGGCTGGGCTACAAAGCACAGGAGAGCTTCACTCTGCGGAGCAGAACCGCTTCCCATTAATGTTATTTGAAGCAGTTTTTTTTCTCCCTTTTTTTTACTGTAAATCCACAGCGCCCAGTCAGCATCATTCGACAGTCTGCGCTGTTTCGTTTTGTTTTTTTAAGCTTATTTTTGATGGCTTCGCCAGGAAACTGCAGAAACGCTTTGATCTGGCAGTTCCCTCGAGTTTCTGAAGTTCCCAAATACATTCTTCAGACTGGGCAGCAATTCCCAATTTCCTTCCCCTCTTTCTCCCATTTTTTTGGGGGGTTTGTTTTCAGTGCAAGCTGTTCTTAACCAGAATTTCTGACTTAATATAGTTAATGTTTCCATTTAAGCAATAGCACTCGAAAAGGCCTCCCGAGCACTATGCAAACAACTGCTGACTAAGGGCACTTAGGGCAGTACTTGTCACGGGTCCTTATCTTGAAAAGCTTGGAGGTAAAAGCCTTACTTGAAGGCAAAAACACAAGAAAAACGCTATTGACAGGCAGCTTAAAAATCTAAAAGCAAGAGAGAAAAACTCCATAGGGTTCTGGGGGTTGCAGGGAAACGGTGGCGAATGCGTCTGCAAGCAGCTCAGGTTGCAAATTGCTTCTCGGTCATTAATGCCACCGCAGCGAGCGGTGCACAAAGGGAAGTGGGATGCGTAGGGCCCTAATTAGAGGGGGAGCAAAATAATCGCTGCTCGCTGCCTTTGGAAGCGAGGCGGCTTCCGAAGCTGCAGGGATTTCTGGCAGCGACGGGCGCAGTTAGTGATTGCAGCGGGCTCAGGAACGGCGGGCGGCGGCGGCGCTGAGCGCTCCTCAAACCCACTTAAATCCATCCACCGCTTGGCCAGGACAAGGCACCGCTGCTGCTGCTCCGAGAACTTCTTGTACTTACAGACGCTCTGGAATAACTATTATTTTGTCCTTTCGTGCTGGAACAGCCCCTGCTTCTAAAGGAAGCGCTTTCAGACACTCGGGGCCGGGTTAAGTTCTATAAAGAGCCCTTAATTTCGGTTTAAATACTTTTATGGAGTTCGGCGCAGACTGGAAGGGCAGTTTTCCATTTGAGCAGCCTTTGCTCCCCGTAGGGTTTGGTGGGATACGACGGCGTTTGCCTGAAGAAGCCATTGCCTGCAACACTGAGCACGAGCAGATAAGGCCTAAGGAGATTAAACATGCACTGATATCCTTAAATAATCACCAGGCCGACCTCTCCAGAGCTGCACATTAACAGCAGGGCAGCAAATAGTTTCATGTGAGGATTGAAGTGATATCTTTGCACTGCAGACTTCCCTTGTGACCCCAGCATCTTCCTTCCACGCTGCCCTCAGACTTCCCTCCCCGGCTGCGGATCTGCTCCGAAGCCATCGAGCTCCCTAGCGCTGTTGCCGAGGCTGGAAGACAGACTTGTCCGTGGGGGAAAGTGAGAGATTTGGGCGGCACGTGTTCAAGGTCATCTGTGCCCCTGTGGTCCCTTTTCCATCGGCTCCGATTGTTTCAGAGCTGAGGCCGAGCCCGGGGCGGCATCTCCAAAGGCTCCTTCCCGAGTGACGCAGTGCGGGGCGCCGAGCCGGGCCCCGGAACAAGGGCCTTTTGTGGCACTTATTTGCAGGGGCAGCGTTTGCAGCGATTGCGTTTGCAACCGGCTCTGCAAATATTTACAGTGAGAGGCAGCAAACGGAGCCTGGCGGGGGGAGAACCTTTCATCCGTGGAGCTGGAGCCAACGCTCCTCGGGTGCTCCGAGACGCAGGCGCTTCCCGCTCCCCGAGCTCTTGCAGGGCAAGGGAGCTGGTGTCTCCCTGGATTCAAGGGCAAAGCTGCGCAGGCAGCTCTGGTTCTGCCTGTCTTCTTGCCCGCGAGCACCTAGGAGAGGATTAGGGTGATGATCCGCTATTGCAAAGTGAAAGATTTTATCCCTCTAAAGAGAGACAACGAAGGGCACCGCTAGAAGCGCGTGCGGTCGTTCTGTCTCCTCCAGAGCTAGTTGGACTCGTGTTTCCAGAGGCAGGTTAAGCGCAGAAGGGGGACAGCAGGGAGGGATGGGGCAGCTGCTGGGTGAATATCTGGCTCCCCAAATATTTGGCTCCCCATTTGGCTGTGGGGTCGTGTCCAGCAGCAGAGCCGGGGGACTGGCGGGCGAAGGGGCCCCGGCGCTCGAGCTGCCGCCTTTCCCATCCCGTGTCTCTGTCCAGCCTCCCCTGTCACTCCTGCAGAGGAGCAGCATCCATGGGGATATTTTGGGCTGCTTTGGCCCTGGAGGCGCCCCTTGTTCCCTACCAGCTATAAGGGATTCCTGTTTGCGATTTACACTTCAGCCATCAGCTTCTAGGTGGCTGAAGTTGGATGAAATCCTTCCTCTGACCTAAGAGACAGAAAATTCTAGGTAGAGCTCAAGGGCGAGCGATAGTCTATTTTTTAAGAGGAAAGAGATTTAAAAGAACATTTTGGGCTCACTTGAGCACACGCAGCTGATCACAGCATCTCCGGAGGCTCCTGCTCAGAGAAATTGCTGCTCACCCCAAGTAATTCATTTGCTCTTCAGGCATTTTCACCCCAAGTTCACAATTGAGCCACGTGCCAGAGCAATTGCTCTCCTTTAAAGCCTGACTTGTAAGTGTACAGATGTGGAACTTGCAGAGGGACGAGGTGATAAAGCACAAGCAGAAGAGATACCAGAAGTGAGGGAGTGCTCAGGTGGCTGGACCGCATTCAAGGAGGAAAGGGAGCAAATGGTGCAAACAGCCGCCGGCTCCTGGACACCACGTGCTCAGACACGGAGAAGGTGGCAGCGTTTGTGTGTGTCACCATGCAGGCCCAATGTGCCCAGGGCAACGAGGGACCCTCTCGCTTTAGCTTTGCCTGCCTCTCATCTCCCACAAAACGAGGCTGGCGGCGGCTCCGCGTGAACTCTCAGCTCTCACAACCCTTTTATTTTTCACTCCCTGCCTGGGAATATTCTGAGTTATTCTGAAACGCGTTGTGCTTTAAATGTAACTGTTTCCACGTAGGGTCACCCTGCTCCGGCCCCTGGGCCCCGCTCCGATACCTATTTTGAACATTCCCCGGGGAGAGCGGTCGGGATGGAGGAATTCCGGGTGCCCAGAAGCTCTGGGAGCGCCGCCGTGGCCGTGCCCGCCGCAGGGCCCCTCAGAGCCAGACGACTATTTTGAGCTTCTTGGGAACCAAGCGCCCTGCAATAAATATTAGCAGCCATCACAAGAGAACCGTGGGGAAAACGTACGGTTAATGTCGGCAGGCGCAAACTTCTTGTCTTTAATGCTAAGCAGCTATGCAAACAACTTCAGCTGTGGCTTTCTGGATGCAAAATATGGAGCTGGAGCCCCTAGAGCTACAGTTACACCCGTTAGAAGGCTGTAAGGGGTGAGATAGTGAATTAAAAGGGTGCAAGGAGTTAGGGATGATCCACACGCATCGTTGCAACCTGTGGTGAAACAAGCAGGAGCTGCGGTTGGCTCCGTTTGCTCTCCCGAAAGGCTCTGTCACCTTGTGCTGGGATGCGAGGAGGAGGAGGAGGAGGAAGCCATCGTATGCTTGGCTATCACAGCATGGGGACTCGTCCTTGCTAAATGCCACATCCATGATTATTTGAGCTTCCTCGGAAAAAAACAAGCAGTTAAACAACGAGGTTGCTTCATCCTGCAGTAAGCTAGGCCGGGCTTTGCCCTGGCACGTGGTGCAGTTCTGCAGAAGCCATAAAGCCCAGCCTGGCTGGGGCTGGTCCGGCCGCTTCCTGCCTATGGAGAGGCAACACCCCAGGTTGCTTCGACCTGCAGGATTCCTCCCCAAGGGCTGGAACGGATGCAAGAGCCATGTGGGATTGGGATGAGGCCAGCTAAAGACTTGGGAAACGTCTGTTAAAGGCCACAAACTGGACAAGTTGAAAACGGGAGGAGATTGGGGTGAAACAGGAGACCCTCAGAAGCATCAGGTCTCTCCTTCCTCTTTCCCAAGCATCCCACGCTGGACTTCGTTGGAAAAATGTATTAGGCTGATCCTTAGTCTCCATCAGTTCTTCTGTTCAAGTTCACCTCCTTCTATTTACAGCAAGGCTATAAAAAGCTGCCCTGTGTTTTTGTGCTTTGGAGGCTGAAGAGAGTTAGCGCTGAACGCAGGCAGGGGAGGGGAAAGGAAAAGGAAGGGGGCAGAAGATTTGGGCGAGCACAAAAAGCTGAGGGATCCAGGCACCCAAGAGGAAAACGGAGCTTTAGGAAACACAAAAAAAACCCCACAAGTGGGGAAAAAATAAGCAGAAAAATACCAGGGAGCGAGGAGCTGGCAGGAAACGGCTGCAGGGCGGGGATGGATAGTGTAACGTCCCCGCGACTGCAGGGCAAGACTGTAAGAGAAACAGGCCCTAGTAGGTGGGTGGTAAAGGCAGAACCGAGTGACTTCATATTTTAAATATTTAAACATTACGAGGGCTTGAAGGTGGACTTTGCTCCTTCAAGGGAGGCTGTTTAATGCTTCTTGCTCTCCCAAGAGGCGGCCCCTTTCATTTGTTGCCTATTAAATGCAGGAATAAGTAAACGCACTTAATGCTGCGAGTCGCTAACACACCAAGCCGTGTGGGGCTGACACAGGCCAACCCCCCCCCCCAGAATTTATTAATTTATTAAATTCCCTAGAGGATCGCACGACTTTTAGGAGCACATCTTAATTTTTGTGCCCAAACCCCATTTTCTCCCCCAGTTTTGTGCCAAAAGAGCCTGTTTTCTCCCCAAGGGGTGAAGCACAAGAGGAGGAGCAGCTCTGGGGTGACTCGGTGGGAGTGTTGGCTGCAGAGTCGCCCTTCAGGAGCCGTTCCCTTCTCTCAGCTGGGCAATGAAGATCAGGTTAGGCCCCAGGCTAAAGCCCGGATTATCTTTGCAGCAATGACATAGCTCCGTTGTCATCTGGATATCTGATCGTACAGGGGGTTTTAGAGGCGAGAGCAAATAAGGAAGGGAGTGAGGAGAGGCCTGCAAAGAGGGAGAGGGTTTGAAACACAGACAAAACAGTACAGGCGAAGGATTAAGAAATGGGGAAAATGCAGTTATTGCAGTAGACGTGGAAAATGAAGCCTTGGGGGATAATTTTATGGAGGCTGGAAGGGAAAGGTTGCTGCTTTGAGGCCAAGGAAACATATGAGCCAGCCTGGTGACAGAGAAAGGAGAGCTCAGACAGGAGCCTCTAATCTCTTTCCCTGGCCCAGCTATAAATACACTTGAAGTCTGTTTTCATGCCTTAATGACAGAGAGGAGGAGCAGAGTTTTAATAAAGGCTTTATAGCTCCTTCCAGTTATGCAAAACAAACGGGCAGCTCACACTCCAAGGAAAGCTCTTGGTGCAAGGGAAATAAAGAGCATCTTGCTGGGAAGAGCGTGGAGTCTCTGCAGAGGCGCGAGCACAGACATGTGCACGGGAAGCCCTGCGTTGCATCCACTCCTGCAAGCAGCTATTCCCCTTCAAGAGACCATTTTCTGTGCAGTTAGCACAGATCACTCTGCCTCTAAAAGCAGTTTTCTTGAATATTAAAAGGATTAATCTCAAATCTGCCCCCTTATGTATATGAACCAGCATTGCAACAGGCCTACATGCGACTAGGAGGTACAGGAGGGTCTTTATATAGGGTAAGAAATCACAGTGATGCCAAAGTCAGGGTGGGAGATGCATTAGCTGAAATAATGAGCAACATCACATAACGTTATGTGGGTAGATCTGGTTTGGAGGAGAGGGTCTGAGGCTGTTGTGCATTGAGGAGGTCGCACATCACAACTTGCCTCCTGCTCAGGATAGCGGCCCGTGCACAGT
>JAVCKT010126622.1:0-19757 GCA_032273925.1 Rhynchotus rufescens
GAAAAGAAAAGAAAAGAAAAGAAAAGAAAAGAAAAGAAAAGAAAAGAAAAGAAAAGAAAAGAAAAGAAAAGGAGAGAGAAGTTGTGTTTTCCGATGGAAAGAAAAAAAAAAAGAACAGACAAACCCACCCAGCATCAGTGGGCAAGGCCAGCCCGGCCCCCAGGCCCAGCACTCGCCTTAACCCTTGTGTGGCGCTGCCGGCTCCCGCTGCAGCCCCTGCTCCCGGCCCAGCGCTCAGGCCAGCAGGATGCTCCGCTTGGTGGAAGGTGCTAAAGTCAGTGCCCAGTGCCAAAAAGAGCCTTTAACCCCTTCCACTGGTGGAGGACAAAACAGGTTAAGGCCCTGATAGTTTTTCTCTGATGAATAGTGGTGGTTTTTTGTTGATGTTGTGGGTTTTTTTTCTTTTTGTTTGCTTGTTTGTTTAAGTTTTTCTTTTTCCTCTTTCTGCCTTTTAGGGAACACCGGGCTGAAGGTTTGAATCAAGCTGAACATGTTTGTGCCCTGCTCATGCTGGCAGCACAAGAACTCCTTGGGGCTGCGGTTATGGGGTGCAACCTGCTGCTGGGCATCCCCTTCACCTGCCCTGTGATGAGTGGCGGGGGAGCCTTCATCCCCCCACACTGCCTGGGAAAGAGGAGGGAATTGGAGAAAGAGCTCCTGCGGGATGGGAAAGGGCTCCACTCCCCACTGCTGCCCTCGATGCTGGGGCTGTAGGTGTCAGCAGCTCCCAAAAGGGCAGGAGCCGGATTTACCGCACTGCCTTGGGGTAAAAACCTCAACGAAGGGGTTTTCGGTAGAGCTGCAGCAGCCAAAAGGATGGGGGGGGTCTCTGCGTTTGCCCCTGTGGAGCTGAAGAGGATGCGCTCAGGGAAACTCCAGCCAAAGGAGCTGGGAAGCACGAGGCAACCTGGTCCTCTGGGCACCCCTGCCAGGGGAGCAGCACCCGCCGGCGGCGGGTGCCACGCGGAGCCCCGCGCCGTGGGGCCGCGCTGCCCTGCCGAACACTGCTCTCTGCTGTCCGCCCGCTGCCCGGCTCCGCGCGCGCCGGGACAGGGCAGGGCACACGCAGAGGGATCATCCGCAAAGCCGTCCCAGCACCACCGCTCGCAGGCTGCTCTTTCCTACCTCTTTCCTGTTTCCCTGCCCTCCACCATGGTCCCACCGACCCACGGGAGTGGGTGCCTTCAATGCCAGCAGTGCTCCCGCTGCATTTTCTCATGTGCATTGCATTTTTTTATTCACTTTTTTTTTAATGCACTTTTCAATTCACTTTTTTTTTTTAATGCATTTTTTTAATGCCCTTTTTTTACCAGCTCATTCATGTAACAAAATCCAGGGTGCCCTTGCCTGGCAGCTGCTTTTGCCTGGCCAAGCAGCGGTTTTGGGAAGCACAAGCAATCTGTGGCGGAGATCCCTGGTCACGGGCTCTCCGCCTGTAGGATGCCCTGGGGATGCCCCCAGGGACACCTACCCCTCCTTGGGCTCCCACGGTCTCCCACTCCTCTCCACCATACGTGTGGGATCAGGGCAAGAGGAAACCCGAAGCTCCTTGGGCAGCTCCGTGGGCACTGCCGGCTCCTGCTGGCACTGCGGGAGCAATTGCAGCCGGCAGCCGCGGCGGAGCAGCACTGGCATGAGGTGGGAGCTGCTCGCTGCAGCTCCAGGGGCAGAGACGGGTGCAGAACCCAGAGGACGGAGCCGTCTGCTCCCATCCCGCCCTCACTTTCCGGCTATCAGACAAATCCCTCCTGCCAGCAAATGAGAGTGGGCTGCTATCTAAGCTGGGGCTGAGCCACAGCTCTCCAAAGGTCCCGGCACGTGGAGCCCCCGTTTCCTTTTCCCTTTCCCAGACTGGTCCAGGGTCCGCTGCGGCCGAGGGGCAGTGAAGTCCTGCCGGCGCGCAGGTGGGCAGCGGCAGGAACGCGCGTCCTCCCGCGCGGCGTGACTCAGCCGCGCGTGGCACAGGGGTCGTCAGGCTCAGCCCCGCGTGGCCCCGAGCTCCCAGCGCTGCCCAGGGCCGCACCGAGGACGGGATTTTTGCTTTAGGCTTGTTCTGCACTTTCAGAGACTTGCTGCCCCCTCCAGTCCTGGGATGGGGATTGATCCACAGCCTGTTCCGCACAGATGGTCCCAGAGCGGGAAGGAGCAGAGTGCTGCCTTCACCTGCCGGCCTCGCTGCTGCCTCAGCCTCTCTGGTTGGGAATGGAAGTGGCAGCAGTGGTGGCAGGGAGGGTCAGACAAGTTGCAGTCGCAGCACCCGGATACACGGATTTGCCGGGGCTGGGGGCAACCCAAGGAAGGCTCGGAGCGCTTGTCTGAGGGCAGGGGAAGCCCAGGCGTGGAGGAGACCGGGCAACGAATTCCCCTTTGAGTCACGGAGTAAGAGAGTGACTTTTCCGTGCCCGGAGTGGCAAGACCTTGGGCATCCACCTTCCTGCCCACCACAGCCCCCTGGCATGGCCACCGCTGTCCACATTGCTCTGTGACTGCTCCCTTTCCCACCTTAAAGCCCCCGTGGTCTGGAACAGGGCTTGGCGCCTACGGGAAGACCATCCCCTTGCCATGGCAGGGCCCACGGTGCCCACCCTGGTCACTCACCTCAGCCCGGCCTTCGAAGCCGGGGCGAGCGGCTCAAGGCCACCGGCTGCGCCGGGGGCCCCGCGGCGCGGCGCTCTCCGTGGCCCCGTGGCGCGGGCTGCCTCATGCTGACATCCCCGCCACGACGGGCGAGCCGGAGCCGGGAGGGCGCCGCGGGGACGAGGTGCTTCAGCGGGAGCCGGCGCGAGGCCGCTCGCCCGCCGCGACGCCGCTGCCGGACTGAGTCACCGCGGCGCCGCTGCGGGACGGGAGCAGCGCCGGGGCGCACGGCGGGGAACGAGTGACTCCGCGGCTCCGCGTGACCGGCCGGCCCAGGCCCCGGTGGGTTTGACTCAGCAGCTGCCCTCTTCCTCGGCCCCCCGCTCACCGCAGCCCTAGGCCGGGTACTTCAGGGCTTCCAGCAATTCTTTTTATTCCCCCCATTGGCCCCATGGATGAAAATGCCTCACATCAGGGTATAGGGTGGCCCGGCCAACTGCAGACCACGCCAGGAGCGGGCACACTTGGCCCTTGCCAGCCACGGGGCTGAAGCGATTCCCACCTGGCAGTGCCACGTGCACCGCATGGCCTGGCCAGGCCTCAGGCTTCCCATGCCCCGGCCTCCCGGGTGCATTTTCTGAGCCAAATTGCTCTTCTCCGAAACCCCTTGGTAATTCCCCCTTTTCTTTCGAGTTGTTGCTAATTCATTTCTGAACGTGCACAGACTTTCGCCATTGCTGGTGCCTTTCCCTCCCCACCGCCAGCTCGGCGGCTGCAGATTCCCGGCAGCAGCTCAACCTCACGGCCTCCAAAAGCCCCTGCAAGGACACAGAACACTTGTAGAATGAGTCGCATCTCACCGTGCACCAGGCTGGGCTTTGCAGACCGCTCATGGTGGTACCTGGATGGCCAAGAGGGACACCCCAACCTCCAGCTCCAGTGATGGGTGCAGGTACTGGAGCCTTCCAGCTTTGCCCACGGTGCCTGCGGGAATGGCCCATATCCAGCCTGGTGTGGGGCAGTCCTGGCCCCCAGGAAGAGCCTCTAGGCATCCTGCACCCCACCTCAGTGGGGGGACGGGCTTCCTCTCCCCTACGCACAGAAAATCATCCACAGCTCTCAGGTATAGGTGAAAGTTTTATTTCCTTCAAGTGTAATAGAAAAATAAATGAGCACAGTTGGCCCACCGGAAGCAGAAAGGGTAGGTCCCCCTCTCAGAGTACAAAAAAATATATATTTAAATTCATAAATAAAATATTGTTACATTCATAGTTTAGCACAATAAAAATATCACAAAAATATATAGATGCAGTCATATATTAAAACTACATTTTTAAATATATCTTTCCAGTGCAAGGACATTTTTAAATTAAACCTTCAAATTCAATAAATACATTAGTTGTACAAATATTAATCTATAAATTAGTCCTGACAGATGCCGGCCACCCAAACTGGTGGCTGTGGTGCATGTGGTGAGGTCCCAAGGCAGGGCCGGAGCCGCGCTTCCCAACGAAAGTGCATCCTGCCAGCTGCGCGAGCCAGGAGGCTCGGGAGGCACGGAGGGCACAGGGATGCTGAGGGCACGAGGAAACCATGGGCAGGGGATGCCATGGGCAGAGGGCTGTCAAGGGCAGATGGATGTTGAGAACACGGGGATGCTGCAGGCACAGGGATGCTACAAACACGGGGACGCCGAGGGCGTGGGGATGCTGCTTCCCCGTGCTCACTGGGGCTTGCAAACACTGTGATGGCAAGGTGGAATGCTAGCCCTGGGTCGGGGCCAGATCCTGCACATCTTGGGAGCTATTTCCCCTCCAGGTGCAGCAAAGCCAGTAGCTCGGCGCTGCTGTGAGCCTGCACTAGCTGCTGGGCTTGGGAGGAAAGCGTGCGCAGCGCGGAGCTGCGCGCCGGGCGCACAGTGCACAGCTACTTAGTCAATACGGGTCACCAGACCCATTGAATCACTGGAAAATCAAGCCACGGTCGAAAGTAGATGATGTTTCCAATGCACGGAGCTGGCAGCCTGCAGTAACCCCGCAGTGCTGGCTGCAGAGCACTGACCTCGCAGTGAGAAGCACTGGGACGGTGTGCAGCGGCTGCCCATGCCAGCACCACGGCTCCTTGGTGCAGCCACTGTGGCCAGCTCTGGGCTGCCACGACATGCGCAGCGTGCAGCAGGCACTGGGATAACAGCCCAGAGCAACTGGCCAGCTCAGTGCAGCAGTGCTGGGCATCCGATCTGTGCAAAGGGGGCTTGGGAGCCGCCGTGACGCAGGCTGGGCTGGCGGGCTGCGAGCAGCAGCAGGCGCAAGCCCGGCTCCTGCTTGCACAAAGGATCCTGCAGTTGTGCGTTGAGCTGGGCTTGGGAGAGCACAAATAAGGCTGCCTTGCCGCCTGAGAGCGCTCTGCGCTCAGCGGCTGGGACCTGCTGCTTCCGACCCTTCCCATTTCACATGGGCAACCCCAGCGGAGCTGGAGGTGATGCCCAGTTGACATACGCATCCCAAAGCAACACGCTTGTCTTTCCGTGGTGTCCGGACCGAGATGGGTTCCAGGGAGAAACCACCAATTGTGGTCACCGAGAGCCTTCAAGTTAGAGTCCAGCCTCCTGGAGACACCTGTCCTGGGCGCAGCGGTGGCAAGGGAGTCCTGCTCCCGCTTGCTGGCCATGTCCATGCATGGCCCCCTTTTGTTGAGCTTTTAGAGTAAGATGGTGGCAGACAGGCCCAACACCAAGCTCGGGGGCAGTTCCTCCACCATGGCGACAGAGGCTGGTGGGAACAATTCACATATCGTTGGGAGCACCCAAAGTTGCTGGTGGTCTAGGAGCGCCTGACCCGCTTATTCACCTTGAGCCTCTTCTCGACCCACGCCGCTGCCGACGGTGGTTTTCGGAAGTCTAGGAGTCCCTTGGCTTCCAGGCTGGTGTTCAGTTTGCTCATGAAGCGGGAGTAGCTCCAGAGGACTTTGCATCCTTCCAGTTTCTGTTGGAAGACTTTGGTCACTGCTGGCTTCTGCGGAAGGGAGATGTGTATGGGCACAATGCCCTGGGCTCGGAGCAGTGTCTCGATGTTGTTGAGGAGCCCACGCACCTTCAGGTGGGTGTTGGCAAGCCTCCGGAGGAGCTCAGAGCCGGGGGCATTGAGATCACGCTGGTGCTGTGAGATAGTCTGCAGGGCATGGTCCATATGCTCCATGGCCCCATAGAGCTCCTTCAGCGTGCTGGGCACCAGCAGCTCTGCCATATTCCCCCGGGGCAACCACTCCACCCACTTGCTGCTTCGGCAGAGCTTTGGCATGTTCAGCCCCTGGTTGCTCTCCTGTGAAGACACAAGCAAGGTGGTCACCTCCAAGCGGCTGGAAGCTGCTGGCCAGGGCTCCATGGGGTGTCTTCAAGGGACACCAGCCCCGGAGGAGAGCAGTAACCCCACTGCACCGTCCTGCTTGATGGCAGTGTAGGGAACCAGCACTTACATAGAAGGTGAAAAGCTCCTGCGCGTCCTCTGCCATGTGTCGCACGAGCGAGTGGATCTGCTTTACATAGGAAGTCTGGGAGTTCTTGCCGGCATCGGTGGGCACTGCGCACAGGATGAGGAGACCTTTGGCCACAGCTGAGGAGGAAGAGGAGGGAGTGGGGGAGGTGGAGAGGGGGGATTCAGTGTTACTTCTCACAGGGATTCGCCCAAGCATGACAGCAGCCGAGGGACAGCGCGGGCACCAGAGGGCCATGTCGACCAGACAGCTCCAGGTGAGACCCGGGACCCTCTCACGCCACCAGCCCACCACCGTTTAAAGCACCTCTTGTTCTGCTCATCACCACCCCCAGAGCAGCAAAGCCACCCAGAGGTCCTCAAAGGGCCCAACACGGGGCACTCTCAGCCCTTCTGGCTCTCCTTCCTGCCCGCTTTCAGGAGCAGGTACCCGCACTCACAACGGTCCCCGCCGCCCAGCGCCCGCTGGCACCACCGTGAGAGGGAAGCCGCAGCAGCCGGCGGAGCTGAATGACTCAGTGCCCCGGCGGACCTCGCTGCCGGGCTCGGCTACGGGGTGGCCTGCATAGCTGGGCAGGCCCCTCTGCAGCAGTGCGGGCGCGCGAGCAAGAGGGCAGCAGTGGAACGGCAGCACTGACCTACCTGCCAGCACAGCCAGGGGCCGTGCGTTGCACCACATGTCTCGGGGCAGGGCACTTCTGAGCAGTGCTGCAAGGCGCAGAGCCACTTCCTTACTGCTTGCTTAGGGGGAAGCTCGCCTTTTAAAGTGCACTGATTAGCCTCCACCTCCGAAGGAGGCACCCGGATTCAAGAGAAAGAAATACAGAAGTAAAGCAATGACTGGGGGCCAATGAGCAGGGTGAGCCACGTCGGGGCGGAGGGGAGGAAATGATGCCAACCAGCCCCTGGTTTTGTTCTTCGATTCAGTTCCTCGAGGGAGTCCTTGCAGGTCCACCCTAGCTCCAGGGTAGCCAGCAGACCCCCCTGAGCACAGCCTTAACCTGTGGTCAAACACAAGGATACCAACCTTGTAGGCACGAGCCTCCTTGTGCTTCCCAGTTTCACTGATTTCTTTAGTAGATGGAAGAGGCTCATGGCCACGGTAGCTACTCATTAACCTAAAACCAGCCTCTGCTACCCACGCTGCCATGGAAGCGCAGAAACCACCGCGGGGCGACCAGCGGCAGCAGTGGCTTTTGCAGCAAGACTCCAGGCCGTGCCGTGCGCCGGACCTGTGGTGCCAACATGGACCGGCTGGGTTTCGCATGCACGTTTTAGGCAGCAAGGCATTGCACTGCTCCGTGCTCCTGAGGCTGGAAGCCCTGCGCAGAGCTGCCCGCCTGCCCTCGGCACCGCGGGCCGCCCGGATGCCGGGATGCCCGGCGCCGGCTGCGAGTTGCTGCCGGGAGCCGGGGCGCTGCAGCCGTATATGGTAAAGCCGAGAGCGGCGAGCGGCCCGCGGCGGGGATGCCGGGGTAGGCGGCGGCGGAGGAAGTGGCCACGCTGACTAAGGGGCTGCAGGGGGATTCTCCTCTCCTGGGGCGGGTGTTGGAGCTGGTGACACCCACCAGCTGACGGGGCAATGCCGGAGCGCGGGCACCGTGGACAGCGTGAGCGCTTGGTGGTGGAACGCCGCCGGCAGCACCAGCGACTGCTCCCGTGCGTCCTCACCAGGCCCTGGGCGTCCCCAGAGCCAGGCGTGCGAGGAAGGAAATGCAATCGCCCAGGAGGTCAGCAGAAAAGCCTGGCCTGGCAGAGGCCCGCGGGCGTTGCACAAAGCCAGAGCCCGACGAGGTCAGAGGAAACACGCTCGGGCAGCCGCGGCGCAGCAGCTGGCCTCCCCGTTGTGCTGCGTAAGAATTAGGCAACACCGCCGGGCAAAGCATCCCCGGCTGCCAGCCCCACGGGGGGTGCAACACCGTGCCCTGGCTTGGGAGCCCCCAGAGCTGCCCTCGTGTCCAGGCCTGAATTCCACTTGCTGGGGGCTTTGCAGAGCCAGCCTGGGAGCTCTTGGGCTCCCACAGGAGCCTGCACCAGGCACCCTGGAAAGTGAAAGCAATTTTCCAAAAAATTTATTTTGTTTTCTGGACAATTTACTAGATTTTGCTAAAATGAATGAGTTCCGAGCAAATCTGCTGGCTCTAGGGTACTGTCAGCATCCAAGGAGCCACGATGGGCTCCGAACCTGGAGCTGTTTTCAGCGGTACTCTGGCCTTTGGGAGGAGGAGGGATGCAAAGGCCCTCGCTCAGGGCTGCAAAAACCTGAGGCCTCAGGCAATGCTCAGCCTTGCAACCCAAAACACACAACCCTTGAGCACCGAGACCCCGCACGCGCAGGGCTGAGAGCGGCTGTTCGCTTTGCGAGATGCATTTTGGACCCTACGGCATCTAGCTCCCTCGAAGGGGACATTGCCAAGGTGCAGGTATCAGCGCTTCCAGGTGCTAGGTGGGTGACGGGAGACTGTGGGGCTGCCCCTTGCCCTGACAGATGCCTCCGCTGCCCCTTGCGTTGCCGGCCCATCTGAGAATGCAGCTGCCCACCTTGACCTGACCTGGTGCCTGCAGGCAGCGGAGCGCCCAGTCCCTCCAGTTGCGCCCGCTTTGCCCTTCTGGCCGGCGCAGGAAGCTGCCCAAAGCAGAATTTGCACTTTCACACTAGAGGGACTCTGTAAAGAGAGGGAAACCCAGAAATAATATCGCTTCGAGAACGGAAGAGAGCAGCAGTGACTCATTTCCATAAGAAGAAATACTTGCTTTTCCAAAAATTTCTTCCCCCCCACCACCTCCCCGGCCAACCTGCAGAAGTCCCTGACGCAGGAAATGGGCCATGTGTGGCATTCAGTGAAGTCAGTGGTGCCTTGCTCAACACCACGTTCCCCAGCATCCCCAGGAGATGAGCTGTAAGAAGGGCCACCAATAACTGGTATTCCTCCTCCGCCATCGTTTGGTTCCTCTAGCCTCAGCCATGACCTAGGTTTCTCTACAGAGATGCCTCCAAGGACACCTTGGGTGTCCTCTAAAGGATCTTCTTTCTGTCTTGTCTGCCCCCCACCAGCCATCGCTGTGTCTGTACTAGAGAAGAAACGAGGACTTGAGGCCGAATGGCCCAGTTTGGTCATGTCCCTGTGGTTGGATCCTCCTCCTCCAGGTGTCATCTGGGAGAGCATGAGCTGGTACCAACCATGGCCATGCTGGGTCTGGTGCAACCAAGCAAGCAGTTTGGGGAGATGTGTGCCAGTGCATGGCCTCCATCCACAGTGCAGCCATGACCATCAGAGCTGCTCTAGCACCCACATCCCCTCAGCACCAAGCACACGTACTCACGGCTGCCTTCCTGCAGCCCTGTCAAGACCTCAGAGATTTGATGGGGTTTTGTGGCCCCTGGGGCACTGATAGGACTCAAGATGTGGAAAGCATGGGGCTGCCATAGTCTGCTCCAGCAGGCCTTCACAGCCACCAGGCATTGAGTACAGGCCCACACTCACATCTGGCCAAGCCATGGGTTGTCTCATCCTGGTGTGGTGGGGCTGCAAAGGTTATAAATAGGACAACTTGGGAGGGAAGAAGGATCCAGAAGTTCCGTGTCTCGAGGAGAAAATATACCGGCTTGACAAAGATAATTTATTTATCCATCCTCCAATCCATCTACTCCATTCATCCACCATATCTATCCATACACATATATATCCATCCCAACCACCTATCCATCCATGTATCCACCCACATATCCATCTATCTATACATCCACCCACCCCATCCACTTATCCTACAATCATCCATGCACCTATGCATCAGTCCACTTAACCATCCATCCATCCATCCATCCATCCATCCATCCATCCAATGAACCATCCATCCATCCATCCATCCATCCATCCACCCATTCAATGAACCATCCATCTATTCAATGAACCATCCATCCACCCATCCACCCATCCATCCATCCATCCATCCATCTGTCCATCCGTCCATCCTTCCATCCCTCTAGCTATTCCAAACCAAGCTGGTTGCTCATCCATTCACATCCCTGGCCCACAAGACATGCCATGCCCACAATATGTGTGCGACACATTGGCAGGATCGGCAGAGGGAGTTGGGCTGGTTTTGGTCCACCCAGTGGCACCTGGGTCCTGACCACTGCTAAGGATCCCCACCAGAGGAGACCCTGGAGCTGCAGGACAGGGTGCCAGTCTTGGCACCACCCCAGGCCTTGTACAGCAAAGATCCAAAGGGTTTACGCAGGCCGTGAACTACGTGAAGCGGCAAATGTGGAAATCCAATGGGCTCATGGAACGACTCCGAAAGCCATGGGGAAGACCCAGAGCCGAGCTGCTAGCCCAAGGGTGTCGAGGCAGGTGCACGGCCCCGTACACAGGCAGCTCGTCCTTCCGAGCCAGCAGCTGGGAAGCACACCAGTGCTGCGGGACCGGTGGCAGCAGGACACCCCTGCCCCTTGCTGCCGCAGGGCTCCACCAGCCTCCAAAGGCACAGCAGCCACCCGCATGGAGGGAGAGGCTTCTGCTGCGCACCGCTCAGAGGAGGCTGGAGATGAAAGAGGAGCACGTCGTGGAAGAATGTGCAATACCCATGGCGGTTAAAAATAGGCCTGGTGACCGCATTGGCTGACTGTAGTTTCTTAATCTCCGTGGCGCACGTCACCACTGTCTCATGACTCTGGAAAAGAGAGTGAGACAGGAAGGAAAGAGGCTGGGGACTTTGTAGGAACTCAAGGTCTTGCAAGGGCCCTCCAGAGCAAGCTGCCGGGCTGCCCACTTGTTCCACTGCTGGGAACGGGCCCTGGTGGCTTCTGAGTTGCTGGCACTCCAGCTCTGTCTGGTGCCTCTGCCCATGATGGATCTAGGGGGCATCTCCTTCCACAGTCCCCCACATTCCGCTTCTGCTCTGGGTGGCAGCGGGACAGACGGAGGTTCCCACGTGCCAGAGCTGCCAGCGCATGTCCCTGTTTGATGTGCCAGCTCTGGAACTGACTGAGGAGGGCCGAAAATCTGCTTGCTCAGCAGGAAGGAGGGCACGAGGCTCCCCTGCTCTGAGTTCACCATGGCAGCACCCACCTCTGGCCCCAACACCTTGTAAAACCCCTCGTGCCAGCTAGGCGAGGCAGGCAGCGGGCACTGCTGCCACCAGGGCGTTGCTCAGTCTCGGCCCCGCTGTGGCACCAGCCCTTGGTGGCTGTCCAGGAGACCCAGCAAGCCCCTCTGCTGCTCCTCTTTTTGACTTGACGGTGCCAGGGCTTCCCGGACCACCGAGGCGAGCAGAGGCGGTGCTGGAGCACCCGGAGCATCACACCCACTTCACACCCACTTCACAGCACCCGGAGCATCGCACCCTGCTGCTCCTGCTCAAGGTTTCCATCTCCTGGTCTCCTCTTTTAGGAGGGGAGTGATGCCTGGGGAGCCACATGCAGGGATGAGGCAAGTGCAAGGGGGGCACCCACAGGGCACCCAGGGCAGTGCAGGCAGGGTCCAACTCCCACAGGGAAGATCAAAGTCTCCCTCCACACTGACCTGCAGCCAGGCAGTATGTGAAAAACTGCACTTTTATTGACTCTATAAAAATCATGAAAAAAAATATAGCTAAGAAGATGGGGCTTCCCTGCTCCCCTCCCTGCTTCAGGAGGAGGCCTCATGGCCACAAGGTGGGACACAGAGCCTGACACCAGAGAAGAGACAGGACTGACATCCTAGCCCTGGCTCCGCTGCTGCAGCAGCATCCCCAAGGCAGGGCTTTGGGGGGGTCCAGGCGCAGCACCAGATCCCAGCCGAGGAGGGTTGGAGCAGCACTAAGCCCTTGGCCATGGAGAGCAGCCTCCAGCCTCAGTACACGAGAGCTCTGCCACCACCCTGGCTTCAGGCCGGGCCCAACCCTGAGCCCAGGCTGAGGGATGTTCTGCTCCCCTCTGCCCTGAGAGGGGAAAAAAAAAAAGGCATTAATAGCTGCAAGTGGTGACAGCCAGGGAGTCCTCGAGGCACAGCACGGGCGCTCCTGCGTTTCGGCCTCTCCAGGGTTTCACAGTGGAGACTTCTCCCTCTTCTTGCAGTTAAATATCGCGGTGTCACCTGGGCACTGGCAGCCACACAGCAGGAGCCACATCTTGGTCCTCTGGGGTCAGCCCATGCTGGCCACCCTGGGCCAGGGGAGAGCAGCCAAGGGGCCAATCCTGAGCCCAGCAGTGAGCCAGAGGTGGCCACAAGCCAAAGTGGAGCAACAGAAGCCCTCAGCAACGGGGCAACACTGCCGGAGGGAAGGTTGCCTGCAATCGGACACAGGATCCTGCTGTGATACGTGTCGCGGTGCTCGCCGAGGGCCAGGGTGCTCCCGCCACCATCACCCTGGCCTCGAGGGCCAGTGCCTGCTAACTGCTGCTCTCCTGGCGCCGCTGGAGCAGCCCGATGACCTCGGAGATGCCCTCCTCAGGGACCTGGGAGCAGGAGCCTGTGTCAGCACTGGCAGCACGTGGGGCGCCCCGGTGCCCGCAGCGAGCTGCCGGCCCACGCCGCCCCGCGCCAGCCGCAGCCACAGCCAGTGCGGTGCCCTCACCAAGGCGTGGTCGAAGTTGAAGGTGCTGATGTAGTAGGCTGAGATGTCCACGGTGGCCAGCGGCTCAGCGATCTGCGCCACGATGCCGCACTCGTCTGGAAGGCAAAGGGCACCACTGGTGACCATGAGGGACACAGCCAGGGAGAAGCCCCCAGGCAGCGGCATCGGAGGCAAAGCCTCAAGCTGCAGGAAGCTCCCAGCTCTGCTTCAGAGCAATCCCAGGAAGAGGGGGGTGACGTTGCCAAGCTCAGTGGGGGAACCCAACCCTGCCCGTGACCCTGCTTCCCTTTCCACACGAGCTCCCCCGGGTACTCCCAGCAGGACAAGGCTGTGGTAAGCGCAGCAGAGGCCCGTGACGGCGGGGCAGAGCCACCAAAACACGTACCGAAGCCCAGGGGCTGCCCACCGATGCGCACCATGCGCCAGAACTCCTCCGTGGAGCTGGTCAGCAGCAGGTCACTGGGGAACCTGGAAGAAAGCAGGGTCCCTGAGCGCAAAACCCCCCTGGTACTCGGTGCCTGCTGGAGCAGTGGCTTCGGGGAGGGACACGCGGCCCCAAGGCAGGGCTCCAGGGCGCGCAAGGCTGAGAAGCTGCACCGAGCTTTGGTGGGCACCCACCTCTTCTGGGTTTCCACGTCCATCACGATGGAGATGTAGCCCTCGATGAGGGAAAAGGCGAAGAAGGTGATGGTGTCCAGGTCCTGGCTGCCAGGGCCAGCCTCCTTTGGGGGGCTGCAGACAGGGCAAGTGGAGTGAGCTGACCACCAGGATGGTCAGGGCCCCCACCTCGGGGGGCTCACAGTGCCCCTCTACTAGTGTCCCAGCTGGACCTCTCGCTGGTGGGGGCAGTGCCACGGTTCACTCTGCACTTGAGAAGCTTCTGGGGTGGGAGGTGCAGCCTGTGGACCCGGCCACAGCCACGTTTCCACACACGGCTGGAGCTGTGGTGCCTCTGGAGCAGGAGAGCCAACACGGGAGCTGCTCTTTACACATCAAGAGGGATCCGCTGCCTGACGAGCCCAGGCGGGACTGCGCTTGGGTGCTCCCAGGTGCCCAAATCCAGTGAAATGCAAGGTCTCATCCAAAGGGAAAGTGCTTCTCAGGAATAGCCCCAAGGCTTCATGTCCCCAGGGGGAGACACGGCAGAGCTCCAACCACTGAGAAATCCTGCCTGGGCAGGGTTTCAAGCAGTCTTTTTGCAAATAAAAGAAATGCTTCCTATTTTGCACCGGCTTTGCTGCAGGAGCAGAAGGCAAGATGAGAGGCACCAGTTCCTTCAGTGCTTGTGGAAGGGCAAGGGAGCCTGTGGTCCAGCTAGGTCAGAGCCAGGGCAATAGGGAAGGCTGGAGACACTCCAGCCCATCCCAAACAGCCACAGCACCCCCTTACGCCCCCAGTGCAAAGGCCTCTAGTAGCAGTGGGTTGAAGCAACCTTGCCCGCCACACACCAGCCCTCCCAAGACCCCACACGTTCAGCGTGGCGTGCCAGGCTGGGCAGGACCTGATGTGCATGCAGCCACCAGCAGCAGGTTCACACGTCAGCTCTCCCCGCAGCCTCCTGCCCACCAGCACTACCCACGCGAGCTGCCGGCACCCAAGCAAGGTGCCAGCACCCAGCAGGGACCCACCTGTGGGAGTAGAAGAGGACGTCGATGAGCATGGTGGCGATGGCGGGCAGCGTGTCGGGCGCCACGGTCACGATGCAGAAGCGGTTCTGGGGGCTCTGCACGGGGTGCACTGTGGGGCTGGCGGCTAGCAGGGGACAGCCAGACGTCACCCCAGGCAGGGCACCCAGCTGCTCGGGGACAGGACAGCAGTGCCACCCCGTGGCCACAGCAGCGACAGCCTGGCATCCCTCAGGGCACGGCGGGGAGGCCCTGAAGATGCGGATCCAGCCCCTGGCACCAGAGCCAGCCAGGCATGGGGATGTGGGCAAGCCCAGCCGCTCACCTGCCTTCGGTTTGAGGAAGCCGTTGCTCACATCATCGTGACTGACGGGGACAGACTCGCCATTCTCCTCCTTGTAGATGTCAAATTCGCCCGCCAGTGTGCTGATCACCACTGGCAGGTCCTTCTCCCGGACCTGGCAAGAGCATGGGAAGAATGAGGCCTCCAAGCACTCCCCTCAGTCTCCATCCCCGAACTGGGAGCACAGGTGCTGCAGGACTGCTCCCTGTCCCCACTGGGGATGCAGACAACCGCTGTCCTGCCCACGCATGACTCACCAGGACGAAGTCGGTCTGGTAGGTGGAGAGCATCAGCACCGAGACGTGGTGCTCGGCCAGCGGAGCAATCACTGACTTGGCAATCTTGGTGACGCCGGTGGCCTGGCAGCCGGAGGAGGCCCTGCCACTGGACACAACGCTGAGCACCAGCCACGTCGAGTCCGCCACCTGCATGAACTCTGAGGGCGGCAGCTCTGCAACAGGAGAACCGCAGAGGAAACCTGAGGCACAGTGGCCCGGGAAGAGGGAAGAGCCAGGACCTGAGTCACGGGTGCAGAGCCCACCGGGGAGGCGTGCAGCCAGCCCAGACTGCGCCAGCCCTGCGCATGACAGAGCCGCGTCCCCACCAGGAGCCAGGGGAGCTGCTCCTCCAGCCCTTGGGGACACCAGTTTCACAGGGACAGGGCTGCACCTACTGGAGAGGCCGTTGGGCAATTGGGAGAAGGTGGCACAGCCGTCAGACTCCAGCTCTCGTTGCATGAGATCCCCGGGCGAGGAGCTGGCCATGTTCTCTGCTGCAATTGTGGAGGCGGCCAGGTGCTTCCCAAGAACAGGAAGAGACCAGGAATGCCAGCAGGATGCACCCACTGCAGCCCTGACCCTGCTCAGCTCCCGAGTGGGCCCAGGCATCCCTCTCCCCATTTCCCTCTGGCATCCAGGTGCTGCCAAGGTGCCCACGGTGCTGCTGGGCATGGGAACTGGAGCAGCTCTGGGCACCAGGCTGGTACAGGAGTGAGCAGAAGGCAGCAGGGCTGTGAGCTAAGGCAGCCCAGGCAGAACAAAGCCAGGGGCTGGCAGGGCTCAGCTCGTACCTCGGTCAAATGCGGCCATGTGCCCAGTCACGGTGCCAGGAACACCTGGGCCACAGCAATTGCCAGCACGGTCACAGCCTGGGGAGCAGCAACATCCCCAGGCACTGGCCCTGTGGCTCCAGCAAAGGGGATGGGGCCACATCAATGGCAAAGCTGCAATGCAGCCACGGCAGGCACAGCCATGCTGTCTCCAGACGGACATCAGGTGCCACCCGGGTACCCTCAGCGCCCTTCCAGTGCCCAGCAAAGCCCAGTGTGCACACGTTTATTGCCATGAGTGCTCAGCAGCCAAGCTGGCACAGAGCCCCAGCAAGCAGGACACAGACCCCAGCAAGCAGCCCTGGTCAGGTGGTCCCAGGAGATCCTGGACACTTCGCAACAGCTCCAGCAGCTTTCCAGGCTCTCTTTCCATTCCCATTAGGTTTAAGAGTGTTTACAGCAGACAGAGGCTTCAGCTCTCTCCATCTCCAACACAAGCACGATGTCAAGAGGCGCTACCATGTTGTAGAGCCAGGCTGGAAACTCTGTTTTGTAGGGCCCAGACTCCTGTTGGAGCTGGATACCCACCTGCTGGCCTGGCCATAACCCACACAGAGAAGCTTCAGACTGACCTAGAAAGAAGTATAGACCTTCAAAGGGGCCCTTCTCCTGGTGTGAGCATAGAAGCTCTCCCAGACCCTGCTAGCACTTGCAGTGCTGGGGACAAATGCTCCTTCTCAGGGAAGAAGTTGCCTTCAAGCAAACCTGGCTGAAACCACACCTGGTGAATTGGCTGCCCTAGGCCTGCCCGTCTGACAGCTGCCAGCCTATAGTCACAAGTAAGATGAGCTGCAAGGGGCTCAGCAGCCCACATCCAGCTGGGAAGAGAGGCCAAGTTCAACCCCAAAAGAGAGCAGGGTCAAGACCATGAGGTCTCCAAGGCCATGAGGCCTCCAAGGCCAGAACTTTTCTCCTCCTGGCATCAGCTGCCTGAGCAGGTTGTGAGGCAGAGATGGGCACCAGGGTTGACAGCCACTCCAAAAACAGGGATGGTGGTCCACAATGTTGACCTTCCACACATGTGAGCCCCATAGCCTTGCCTGGTAGCGCTGGGGCTGCCAGGCCACCCACCTCTGGCCAAGTAGAGAGGTGTCATGAAGCCAAACTGTGCTGGGGATGCTTGGGGACTGCAGCGCTGTCCCAATAGCTGCCAGCACTGTGTGTCACCGAGTCAGCAGGTGAGCAGAGGTGCAGGTCAGCTCCACTGAGCGCCAAGCCCTGGGCTGAGCCTGTGCTGGCCAGGCGCCAGGGCCAGCTCCACAGGAGCTGCTTTTGTTGGCACAGCCCAGGCCCGCTCGACGGTTCCTTCCTGCCCCTCTCCCCAGGAAGGGACACATCTGGGCTACGCTCTTCCTCCCACGTTGCATCCTGACGCCTGCTCACCGGCCGCGAGCCCCCACTGGGTGCTGCACAAAGGGGCTGGTGTTATCTTCCAGCGAAGCTGTAGTGACAAGGGCAAGCGCACCCATCCACTCACCATCCAGAGCAGCATCCCCTGGCCTGGACTTCCTCTGTCCCACTTCTCCACCCTATGGTACTCACAGGTGAGAGTCTGAATAAAACAAGTCTCTCAAATCCTCCTTATCCTCCTGTCTGAACAGACCACCAGCAGAGACTCTAGTGGGAACCAAGTCAGTAACTTGGTGTTTCAGCTGGGGTCTGCAGAGGAGTAGCTGAGCCGAGAAGGCAAACTCATCACACCAGAGGTGCAGTGGAGCTGGAGGAGGTTTCTGCATCCCAAAGGCCTGGCGTCCTGCAGCCCACGTGCAGCCACAGCTCATCCGAGTGTTCAACCAAAGTATCTGCAACCCACATCATCAGTGCTGCAGATGCACCATGGCGGAAAGGGGCTCGGCAGGAGCACAGCATCAGTGAGGAGACTATAGGCAGACGGAGAGTTGTAGGCTGATGTGCTGGACCTCCATTGCCCCAGCCATGCACTGGCTACAGGAATGGCGCTGCCATCCACCCAGACTGGAGCTGTCAAAGGTTTGGGCCAGCCCAAAGGAGAACCTCAAGGTCTCCCGGGTGGCTGTCACTGCAAGAGCCATCTCTCAGCTCACAAGAGCCCCCCACGTGTATTGCAAGTGGCCATGGGCCGTTTGGCTCCTGCGCACCAGGCAGCCGCGGGGACAGTGAAGCTCTGGCGGCCGGAGGAAGGGACGCGCTCGGCTTCCAGAGCCCTCCCTGCACAGGCGTTTCCCTCGGCTGCCTCCTGCACAGGAAGCGCCGGAGGAGCCGCGGTGCTTTCCCAGGGCAGGCAGGTCAGGAGGCGGCCGCCGGGGCCGCCCGCCCCATCCCAGCGCTTCCCGCTCGCTGCTAATGGCTTTTCAAGAGCCCCCCCGGGAGCTGCGAGGCACTGCGGCCCCGGCAGAGCCTGCCGGGCAACAAGGGTGGCAAGGCTGCCGCGGTGGCATCACCAATGGTCACCAGCGGCTCCAGGACCCTCAGGCATGGCAGGTGCAGCTGCAGGGTTAATTTGGCCTCGGGAAGCTCAGGAACTTTCCGGCTGCACCAGGTCAGGTTCAAGCACCCCCCAGCAACCCCACAAAAGCAGCAGCGCCAGAACCACAGCTGGGCATCACAGGGCATCAAGGGCATCACAGCCTGCCCAGTGCCTGTAAAGGAGCAGCACGGGGACAGACTCATGGCCCATCTCATGTGTCCCCTGGCTGCTGGCTCAGCCACGTGCAGAGAAGATTCAGCAACAAAACTCCTCAAAACTAACACACAGAGCGGGAGGACCACAGGCGACACTGGCCCCACGGTGCTGGGAAGAGGACAACGCCCCAGGCGAGGGAAGTGGCTGCGTGTGACGCTGGTGGCCCCCAGCCCCGCAGCCCGGCCAGACCCCATTGTTCCCAGGCGCCCCTGGGGACGGCGATGCAGGCGAGGACAATGCGGCCGCGAGGGCTGCGGAGCGGCCGGGGTCCCCGAGGGGCTGTCGCCAGCGGCTCGGCAGGGGGTCCCGCACCTCCAACCCGCCTGCAGCAGGAGGACGCCAGCGCGGCCACGGGCCGTCAGCCCTCGGTGCTGCTGCCGGCGAGCGGCCGGGCCAGCAGCCCTTGCTCCTTGGGGCCCGGCCAAGGAGCTCAGATCCGGTCGGCTCCCCGCTGGCCTGCGACAGGAAGGTTCGGGTGGGGGCAGCCGGGAACAGCCGGCTGGGAAAAGGATCCGAGTGGCCGGCAGCGCAGCCGTGAAGCCAGCGCGTCCCGTAGGGTTGCGGGGCACCGGGGGCTGCCGGGCATGGCCGTGCCCCGCGCGCCTCCCGGCAGGAGCCGCCGCTGCACTGGGAAGCGGCGCGGGGCGCTCGCCGGGCACCGCCCGGCTCCCCGGCAGCGGTTTGGCACCGGCGCGGGGCGCGGGCCGGGCACGATGCAAGCTGCAACTTGTGGAGCTTGACGCGCAGCGCGTCACCCTCCCAGCGTGGTGCTGAGAACTTGCACAACTCGCTTGAGGAGCTCAAAGCAAGGCCCCAGGGAGGCTGTTAGAGAGGAAGAAGCCGCCGCACGGTACCTTTGAAGCCTTCCTCGTCCAGCATGATGGTGTAATCCTCGGGGGTCTCCGTGAGGCTGAAGAACTTGCACCTGCCGGGAGACACGGGGGGGCTGCGGAAGGCGCCGGGCAGGGCGCGGCGGCCCCGGGAGAGGCCGCAGCCCCGCGAGGATGAGCACGGGGCCGGGGAGGAAGGCGCCGCGGGTACCTGCAGCGCTGGGGCAGGAAGAGCAGCTTGAGGAGCGGGTGCGTGTAGAGCCAGAGGCCGCGGCGCGCCACGCTCAGCACCCGCACCCGGTGCTCCAGGATGTGCAGGTCCATGGCGGCCCCGCCGCCCGCCGCCCGCGCCGCGACAACGGGGACCGCGGCACCGCCCCCGGCCCGGTACCGCCCCGGTACCGCCCCCACCCCGGCACCGCCCCCAGGACCACCCCTGTACCGCCCCCGGTACCGCCTCCACACCGCCCCCGGCACCACCCCGGTACCGCCCCGCCACCATCCCGGTACCGCCCCGGTACCGCCCCCACCCCAGCACAGCCCCCGGCCCGCTACCGCTCCGG
>JAVCKT010126629.1:0-19757 GCA_032273925.1 Rhynchotus rufescens
ATCCTTAGCTGTAGGGAAATGGCTATAAAGGAAAGAAGGAAGTCTTGGCAGAAACCGTGATGTAGATATGACAACACATCTGCTTTTGGAGTGAGCTAAGCAACAATTGCCCTAGGCAGCTAAACAACCTTGGTGAGAGTGGTCATCGTCATCCTGCCTATTCTGTTAATGCTACGTGGCTGCTGGAAAATAGGCTTGTCCTGCTGTGACAGCCAAGGCCAGTGGTGTATGTGGGTCAGCTCCCCTCAGACACATCACAGCATCTCCTTTGCTCCCTTGCTCACTCCAGCTCTCCAAACCACTGCCATCCCACTACCCTCAATTCATGTGCCTTGAGGCACCTTGGGATACAGTACACAGAGGACAATCCCATTTCACAGGGAGAAGTATGGCATGCTGCTAATGCCAGGACCTCTCTGTTCTCCTGACAGATCAGGCTAAAGTGCTTAACGATCCTAGGGTTGTGTTATCTCCTACAACAGTATTAAAACAGAGGACCTGATCCCACATCATTAACATCAGAGAAAGTTTTGCCACTGGAGTGAATAGAGACAGTTTAAAAGCATATGCGTTTAAGACAGATTATGGTTAGCTACTTCAGACTGTAAATATAAGAGCTCTATGGACATTTTACTTCATTTCTTGCATTTATTGTAACATAAAGGCTTCAGTAGTGGAGACTATTATTATTTGTTTTTGTTACTAGAATCCTCCAAGTTTTATGACCTGATATTTGTGCAAAAAGTTGGACAGAGTTATTGCAGAATGTTATCTGTTAAGTGAAGGAAGCATTTTGATTATACTTAAAACATCCATTCTCATCCTAGAGATGCTACTGGTCCTCGTGGCACTCCAATTTTATGCATCGGTACCTCCAGCAGAATCAGTCATCTCTCTGAAACGCGAACAAGCTACAGCCATAATCCTCATGGGAGGAATCTGCAGTAATATGGCCTTGGGGAAAAAACTGCAGAGATGAACCAGCCAGACTTCACCCGCACCCGAGCATCCATCCCCAAAGAGGCAGGAATAAAACACGGTACCTCCAAAGGAGCCTCCCATGGTGTCGCCCCCCACTGGTGCCCGCAGGGGACATCCACCACTGTGGCAAGAGGGGCTTGTTCCTCCCGAAAGTAAGGAGATGCTGGATGAGGTCGTGGAGGGGAGTGAGCCAGGAGCCCAGCTGGTGGGGACAGCTGGGGAGGCCACGGGACCTGGAGCCCTGGGCGTATGGAGAGCTTTCCGCAGCTCCAGCCAGCCCTCTCTGCCCTGCACCCTCCATCCGAGCTGTTCGTTTCCAGCCTCCTCCTGCCCTCCGCGCCTGTGCCAGAGCTGTATAGAGATGAGCAAGCATTTGACAGCAAAACGGCGTCTTGACTGAGAGCCGGACCTGCAGATGAATTCATTTCTTTGCCAGAAGGACATGCTTTATGTGGAAAAGTGGGTTTTCTCTGAAAAGACAAAACTTCTTGGCTAAAAGTCAGAACGATTGCATTTTACCTCTTCTGTGGAAGTGCAAAGTGACTGGGGGAGGAGGGCAACGGGAAGGCAGCCGTATGTGAGAAAAGCCTATTTCTTGTTAAGCCTGCAATGCAATCTTTAGTTTCGAACTCCAAGAGACAAAATGTTTTAAATATAGAAAAGACTGATTGTCTTTCCTAATTACAGCATGCACCAAAATCACTACATTGTAACAATTCTATTTATGAAGTGTGAAAAATTGATAGAATTAGCCGATCTATTTTCCACTGAGTCTTACCTTTATGGGTAGCTGGATATGAGATATATGCAAGGTATATATTATCAAGTAATGCATGTAAGACTGGTTATTATCAACAGCTAATAACACACTTCTTAAATGAACCCAAGCAAATTCTGAGTGTGCTAATGTTACACCAAACCAGTTATTAAGTGCTGCAATGACCAATTTTGTAGGGGTTACTGGTACCACACCAAGAACCATATTTAATGGTTTAACAGTTTTAGATTTTACAGGAATGAGACTGCTTCTGTGATGACTGTGCTGTAAAAGAGCAATTGAGATTTATTTTCTTTTCTTGTATGAAATATGCTTTTCTTTACTTTTCTAAAAAATAAAAAAGTTATAATCTACAATATATAATTTCCTATCAGTTCATTTATATCAGCACACTGATCCGATGTGGGTAGCCACTTAACAGCTCATGATTAACAGTCATGGAGCTACAAATTCTCATTTACCAATAAAAAGAGAGGAAGAGAAAAATACTTCTCCTGCTGTAATTTAAGTGAAGGCAAATTTTATTTCTAATTTAGTACTATAGCTTACTCATTCATGCACACAGAGAATACAGAGCACACGATGGCTGAGTGCCGTAAAAATGTTTATATTCATCTTTACAAGTGAGCAAAGTGATAACTCGTAAGTGGTGCAGTCAAGAGTTATTAGATCTCTCCTCACAGAGCTAAAGGTTAGAGCAGATTGCAGACATCAGGTCTTTGAATGTCTTTGTGTACATTCAATGCTGAATAGGAAAGGGTAGGCCAACTTTTTAAGGTCCATATTCTAAATAAGCTCTCTGCAATTTTCCCCCAACAACCCTTGGGTTTCCCTGCATTTTTCATCCAAGCTCCACTGACTTTGCAGCTAAGTTTTGCCTTTTGCATCTCCACATCTGTATGAACTAGTTATTCAACTGAGTAGAAGATCAACAGCTGTTTTGTCAGAGATGGATTAACAACTCGATTTTTAGTGGCACCAAAGAGCACATATCTCCTATGGAAACTTCTTTCTGGATTAAGCTTGTATTCAAGAAAAGGGTAATTTACATACATATTTAGCTTTAACCTTTTACTCTGGTGTGACTGTTTTATTTCAGCTGCTGGTGGCTCTTGAATAAAGGCAGCCAGGCAAAGTTGGTTTTGTCACATAACATAGTGGCTGTGAGCACTCACTGGATTCAGGGCACTCAGACAGGACTGAATAGCCTAGCAGGGTACAGATTTACAGCATCTGTATTAAATGGCCAGCTTCATTTGCTGTTCTGCCTAATGTCATGGGTTTCATTATAAAAATCCAAAAATAATGTCAAGATAATGTCAAAGATGCAGACATTTTTGGCGGTTGTTATTTTGGCTAGCTTGTCACAGACTGACCAAAGAGAAAAGCAAAATTAGCTACAGCTGAACCTAGAAAAACTTACTTTTCTTGTAAAAAGTAAGCTCCAGAAAACTTCTCTTTGCTGTCCTGGAGCTTAGACCCTGATTAGGATCTGATGCACTCATAAATGCATTACACAATCATGAAAACAGCTCATAGTTGCAAAACTTATAATTCCTTTTTAAATACATCATTTAGAGTTAGGTATTATACTTCGGTATATACTGGTTACAATGCTACCAGTATTTATTGCATGTATTGTATATATTTATTAACTTTAATTAACATAAGGCAGCTTCCTCAGGGTTTAAAGAAGAAGACTGAGAACATGGACACCTGATTTACATCTAGTGATGATTAACATAGCTCGATTGATTGCCACTGTATTGATTTCTACCAGCAGATATTAAACTGCACCAGGTAATCCTCCAGCTTGTCCAGACTCATGCTGGCTGTGGCCTGAGTAGCAGTTACACCTAATTTGGTCTATTTGTTCTCTAGGAAAAGGAACAATCTTCTTTTGAAAACATTTGTGCATATATGGGAAAATATATATACCTGCAAAAATAAGACAGTGTTTCCTGGAAAAAGGAGAAAAAAAAAAAAGTATGTACTGTAAATTAAGAAAGTAGTGGTAGAAGTACACTTCACCTTTCTGCAAATGATGCATGTATATGCATTTCCCATCAAGTGCTTTACATCACAGTTAATAGGACAGGAAGAATGAGAGAGGCAAGAATAGATATAATTAAAAACAAACCCAAAACACACTATAAGATGTGATTAGAAGAAAAGGCAGGGCTGACAAGGTTTGTTAACTATCAGCCTTCCTGCAACAATACTACATCCCCAAAGGCTTTTGCCAAAATTTCTTATGAAGAGCTGGAGGAGGGGGGTCTCATTTTCCAAATTTGTTGACACGTGCAATTTCAAGGGGAGCTGTTGCGGCTCTGAAATTGAAGTCCATGGTCTGGTAGGTTCCAGTGGCCTCAGTTCCTGTCTGCAGGCCATGCTGTAAACTCAAAGCATTTGTGCTCCGCAGGTGTAATGCTTAGAGGAATTGACAGTGGAGCACAATAGCTGTCAGGGGTTAGCGACCCAAACAGGTCTCTGCAAAGCTCCAGACTACCTGCTATTCATAGCGAAAAATGAGAGAGGAAATCTTGTCTCCAGAATTTGGCATCAGTCAATAAGAAACCTTAAACTGGAATACAAAGACTCAACACTGAATAAACTGCTACCAAATTTATTACATATATCTATTCCGCGCAGAGTATATTTTTGTAACAGAACCAAAGCAAACCTTTCCTTCTTTTATGCTCTCTCATAATGCAATGTATTGGATCTAAACCTTGCAAGGTGTGGTGGGTGGAGGGGATTTCATATCTTTCTCTTTCAAGATCTCTGGGAGTAAATGACTTTTTCTACCATGATGGTCTGCACAGTGGCCAAAAATTTTAAAAACTTGAATCACAGCAGAAAAAAAAGTTGAAATTTTCTATCCCAGTAGGAATAAAACTGATTCTGAGAAATGCAAGGGAGTTTGGTGCTACTTTTGGGTTTGGAAGTTGAGTGTTCAATCCATACTCTTCCTGAGGGGCAGCAGAACCAGACAGTAAGTTTTTTTTTTCTGTCGTAAATTTTTTTCTTTAAAAATGTTGTTTTAAGTATTCTAAATGATTTTCAAAAAAAAAACAGTGCAAATTAAAAAGATGTTTGAGATCCAATATAGAATTTCTGGGCCATGAAAGATGTTACCTTTTTTGGTCTCTTTCAAAAATCGTAATGTGATGGTTAGTTAATCAGTACACTTAGGAGCTAAAACCTAAATTCTAATATCTTGGCTTTCTTTGTCCCAGTACACAACATAAGAACTGGCTGAAGAGCCAGCCTCTGGTTTATTGAGAGTTTATGTAATACAAAGTGAAGGAGCCTCTATAAGGTACTCTTCACTGCTCAACAGACAATATTTTGATAGCTGGGGCCCTCTCCAAGCCAAGGTTCAAATGCTGGTTTTATTCAGGCAGAGCCAATGTCTCACTCTTCAGAGCAGTGACCATCTGACCAGCTTATCCTTTGATGTTGCCATTTGAGGTATTTTGAAAATCTTGAATTTGTCCCAAAGGACATGAGAAACATTGACAACTCTTTCATTTTCAGTGCCAATGAGTGAACAACCATCTAAAAAAATCTATCTTTTTCTCCCACCTGCGAAATAGAAATAAAGAGCTTTCTTACCTATGCGTGGTGGTTATTAGGATAAACACACATAAGTTTGGAAGATGATTAGGAAGGTATCTATCCACATATACAGTTGAAATTATTTTTAAGGTAATAGTGCTATCAAGATGCAGCTATAAGGCAGCGTACTATCCAAAACCTAGCTGAAAATCCATGGTTGTGTGTGCATGCTCTGTGCATGAGTAAGAACCTGTTGCTCAATTAGCAGAGAATCAAGCAAACAGAGAATCATTATAATTAAACTTGGAGGTTACAGAGTGTGGAATCTAATCTCCAAATTAGAGTTTTTAAAGACTATATTCTACCAGTATTGTTAAATGGTAGAAAGATTACCTTGCAGATATTCATTCGGGAGTCTAAAGTCACAGTAGGACCCCAGTTTTGCTTTTATATCAATTACCTGCCGATGCAAAACCAATAACTTTAACAACATTACTCCTGATTAACCCTGATAAAGAGATGATCAAGGTTCTGAAAGAGGAGACTGTCATAGTGTCTTGGTTATCAAGAAGAAAATAGGAAAACAGTTGGGAATTTTACAATGAGACAGGTTTGCATCAGAAACTGTCAATTCTTTGAAACAGAAATATCTCTCAGAAATATCATTTATTGAGCTGCCAATGAGCCACAATGTGTTCAATTTTCTGCCAGCTCATCTAAGTGGTTGCTGGGAAGCCTATTTCGTTCATTCTTCTTTTTTTCTTCTTTTTATTTATTTATTTACTTTTTTTTTGGATTTACAAACACTAGACATTCCTTTCTTGCAGTGTCATGAATTTATGAATGTTGGGCTTACAGCTTGGCAAGTAAAGTGCTGAGGGAAAAAAAAAAAAAAAAGGCCAAAATTTCATCTTGATGTTTTTGAAGTAAGAGCATATTCCACCCAACTTCTTCCACTATAAGCAAAAACAGCTGTCCCCTCTTCCCTGCAATTTCCCTTGTTTTCTGGCAACTTCTAGCAAACTCATCAGAACTGTTAAGCACAGACACCTGAGTACTATTAAATGAACCCTCTATGCTGAACAAAAGAAATACCAGGTCCTAAATATAAATGTGTGTCTGTGTGTAGATACATAAACTGTGCATGTAATCAATACCTCCTAGTATCAAGCAGATACTACCACGGGCTCATTTGAAATTTAGTTTGTTGCTGGATCTAGAGCAAGAAGTAATCAGAGGATCCGTATAAACAAGGGAATCCTCTTGACAGCTCTTGCCATTGTTGCCAACATTGCCATTCTCTTTCAGCATTGGCACTGCAATTCCCTGAGGTGTGACTTTAAACAACCAAGTGATGGGTAGATTTGGGTCTAGATACCGACCAGAAGCAAGACCAATGCCATTTCTTCCATACATTTTGCTCATCTACACATATTTTTTTTGCTGTCCTCAGTGGGTCCTCTCTGCTCCTGCAGGGATTTCACTTGCAAGAACTTGTGGCTGAGGATATTGCTGAATGAACGAAACAGTCCTGCACTGCAAGAGTTAACTTAGCTGAATATCTTATGCTTCCTCATTTGTGGCTATAGGCCATCATTAAGGAATTGAAATGCTCGTTGTTCAATAGCTGTGATGTGCTATTGCATTTCTGATGCAGGTACATATCAGTGTTAGGTAAATGGATCCCTTTATTACCTAATTTGCTGTACCTCCATGAGATATTTTGAGACTTAATAGATAAGGGCTTGTAAATATATTCATGTCCTTTGCTAAAGAAGGAGTGATTGACAATATATGATCAGTATTTACTGGGGCTCAGAATGGCTATTTTGCTTTTGCTGATACTCAGTTGTAATTTGTGTGTGACCCCTGCAATGTCTCTGCTGAGAGAAATCTCTGGCCTCAGTCTGTCGCTGGGGTTGTATTGTTAGACAGAGGAGAATAAGTTTGAACTATAGCTGCATAGCACTCATGAGAAAGTATAGCAATTTACAACCCGCCCCCTCCCCCTCTCAAAAGCAGTATATATAAGGCTATTAAACAGCATGGGACCCAAGAATAGATGCCTAGCCCTAAGAGTTTAAACTGCAATAGCATTCCCAAAAGTGCAAACCTTTAGGAAAAAAAAAAACATGATTGAGAAGGCTGACATTCAAAGCCCTGTCAAAGGCAGCATTGGTTCTGCATGAGTCACCAAACGATCTAGCAGAACTTCCCAGCCACAGCAATGGAGGAGTCCACAAGACATACGGGGGAGAAACTGCCACAGCCCTCCAATGCAGTGGAAATGACTGGCAAAACAGCTTCAGGGCTGGGGAAGGCTCCTAAAGCCCTCTCCGAACTGGCCTGAAAGTGGCATTCTCACTGGGATGTCACTGGAACCAAAGTAAAATTTTTCAGGATCTTAGATGGAAATCTTTTGAAAAGGTATGGGGAGGAAATGATCTTCAAACGTGGAGTGACAGTACTGTGTAAGAAGAGGAGAGGGAATTTCTCACACATAAAAACATTAAAAAAAGAAAAAGTGAAACACTGAAAGCAGTTTTCGAATATTGGAGCTAAGATTCAAAACACCAACCAGCTGTTCACCCAAGAAGTATTTGCTTTGTCTGCTTTGGATTAGCGGGGTCTGCAGGAAAAGCAGCATGCAGCCTTCTGATGAAAGGCTGTATCAAAGTCCCTACTTACATGTATATTGAAATAAGGGGCATCCACAAACTTTACTTCCTTGCGCAACTTGATTTGAGTGTATGACCTCGTGTATCACCTCAGTTTGACCACAGGTAGTGTTTTTTAAATGCAATGGCTTTTTCCCCATGTACGTCATTATATGAAGATTAAAAAAGAAACATTGAAGCACTTTGGTACTGAAAGCATGTGTAAGCATAGGAGTCGTAACAACAAAAAGGTATATTTTCTCTCCACAGCATTAATCATGAAAGCTCCAGGATATAGACTAGAGAAAAGCAGCATAGCTATTAGTACTCTAATATTCATAACACAGCATAATTTACTGATACGTAAAACCTTGCACACTGGTCATCAAAAAGTCTAGCAGCAGTTGCCACGGGTGATAACACAGCTGTGAATCCAGAACTTGCAACTAAACCAAAGCCAAAATGCAATTTTGGTTTTCCTTCCTCTATTCATATGATTGTTCTGCTCAGCTAGATCTTCTGCTCAGTCAGCTGGATAAACTGTGCTGCTCCTTTTCTTCATCATAAATAAATACCAGACGTAACATGGACTGCTCTGCTAAAGTGCAGAATGGTTTTTTGTCCCCAGACCAGGCAAAAAGGCTCCCTCTGTTCAGAAACTTGTTTTCCCCTCTCATCCTCTCACCTTTGCTTGAGTACAGGATTTTACAATGTGCAGACCAAGTAACTTTCTCCTGTGCCTCAAGCCTTTCAGAAAATCCCAAGTTGGCTTTTGCAGAGACATGAATACTGAATACCTTTGTGTTAGCTAGCACCTGAGTTAACTCTGGGCAATATAGGTACATTGTACAAGTATGCAGGGTTGAGACTTGGAAGGTCAAGGCCCATTCGGAATTTTATCTGTCCAGGGATGTCAAGGACAGCAACGACAGCCTATTCAAATATATCAATGATGAAAGGAAGATTATGGAAAATGTAGTCCCACTACTGAACAGGGCAGGAGCTCTGCTGATGAAGAATACTTAAAGGGTAGACTTACTGAATATCTTCTTTACTTCAGTCTAAGAGCAGCAGTCAAGAATCCTATGCCATGGAAAACAGGGAGAAAGTCTGGAGAAAGCTCAGTCGAAGAGCAAACTTGACATCCATAGGACCTGATGTGATACTTGCAGGTGCTAAGAGAGCTGGCACATCATTGGTTGACCACTCACAATCATCTTTGAAAGGTCATGGTCATCTTTGAAAGGTCATGGTCACCTTTGAACTCAGAGGGCTGTGATCAGTTGTGCAGTCCAGCTGGATGCCTGTAGGACTGTATGCCAGTAGGAAACCACAGGGAAAGTTGTCCTTGGAAGCTATCCTTCTTCCTGCCCTATTCTGCCACTGACCACGAGATCAGTGAGGACCATCAAAAAGGAGCAGTTAAGGAGATCATGAGAGATCATACTAAGCTGTAGAGAATGAGGACACAAACTACCAGGGGTCTGTGGAGTGGGAGAGCTGTGAGGAAGAAATTCTGTTGGAATAAAGACGTGGAAAAAAGACTGTGTTGAAGGTCTGGTACTAACTAGTGAGGACAGCATTAGAGTAATGCTAAGGGACAAAAGAGAGTGAGAGGGGAGCTGTTATGGACACCAGCAAGGGAAGGTAACTTGAAGAATACCTTAAAGCAGAGGTTTCTTTGGAAATTAAGGCTGAATGAGTTGCAAGAAGGAAGATGATGGAGAGTTGGACTTCAAGAGACGAGAATGGACGTGCTATAGATTGATAGAGGGCACAATAATGGTGAAGAGAAAGCAAGACTATCAAACAGAAGATATAGAACAGACCTTCTCAAGAGGCACATGCAGCTGTTATCTTCTTTTGTGTGTGTAGCAAACATGAAGTCCTTCAGGCTTCATGGGCTAGGGAAGGATAAAGACTCATTTCTTGTCACCGATGTCCCCTTTGGTGTGAATAATTTCCTAGTGTGAAGGCCAGGGATTCTTGTGCTTGTCCCTTGCTGGCCTGGGGAATTACTTTGTGTTAGTGATTAGGCTCCTCTGCTATACTACTTCTAAAAGAAAATGCAATGAAAATGAAATGCATCAGCTGTGGCTTCATAGGAAATACCCTCTTTGGGTTTTACAGAGATGTTTTCTTTCTCTGGTGCTATAATTTATTTTGCATGCTCTAATCCAGAGAATGCATGCTGAAGAACCTCTCCGTACCCTTGAATATCATTGCCCTTTGCTGCATGCAGTGATAGCTGCACATCCCTTATCGGCTCCAGGGCAACCTTGTTATCTGTAAAGCGAAATGCCAGTATGTGTGAGTGGCTCTTTATGGAGTCTAAGTTGTACTGAATATGGTCTTTTTCATGTAATTTTACTTGTAAGAAATCTACCTTTAATAGAGAATAATGGCAAAGAGGGAATATTGACACTTTTAAAACATATTTCAATCTTAAATCATAAATAAATGTTTAAATACCACCATTCTTTGCAAATTATAAATTTCAAGAAATTTCAGGTGATGAATCATTTCAATGTTCCTTCAGCAAAATGTTTCAGTATGGCCTATTTCCACGTGCTATTCTTCTTTTGCGCTCTTTCCTCACTTCTCAAAAAAAGAAAAAAAAAACGGAGAAAAACAAAACAAAACCCCTTACCCTACATTACTTGATGACATTAAATTGCATCTTCTTGCAGCAGACTGCACTATTATGAGAATCATGCTCAAGTTTCACACCCCCTGAATAAGAGATATTTTCCATGGTCTGCTACTGATTTAATAATGCATCATTCTCTAGAACACAAAAATGTCCTAAGTCATATTATTAGATAGGTGATCTGGCCTGACAGTCCAATTCTCATGGCTACATGAATACAGAATACGTATGAGTCCAGAATAGCTGTACTCAGGGTTACTGTCTGTTACTGAGGCCAACAGACCTGGGATGTCACAGGAACGCGCTGTTAAACCCATTTGTCTTTCAAAGCATGATGGCCATACCCTGACTAGGAATGGTTCCTACCCATGATAATGCCTGAACCATGCCTGAAAACTGTTTGGGAGGAGGTGTTAATTGGCTTAGGTCAAAGTCATGCCAAGAAGTGTTTTAACAATTTTATGATATGAACAATAGCAGTTTAGTGTCTGGGAACGTTCCTTGTAACTACTCAATTTACTAATATACAACCATATGCAGCCCCAAATTTCAACTCCTGTAAGACAACATTCCTAATTATGCAGTTTAAAGCTGAAAGAAAATGCTGTTTAGATTTTCCCTGAGAAACAATTGAAAAATGTTGAAGTAATGAATATTTTCTTATGGAGAGCACAGATACGCAGATGCTGCACTTTTGGAAAATCTTGAACGAGCAACTTGTACTTTGCACAAAGCCCAAATATTAATTGAACAACAAGTTCTTTACGTCTTTATGATCTTTATGTCAGCATTGCTGCATATTTTTTTTAAAGTGCTTCGTAAATAATAATTCTCAACACTTCTATGAGTGCAGAAGGGTACTTCGTAAGTGGGAAAATGAGGTACAAAGAGATCAAAGAAAGAAGCATGTAGTGTCAGGCAGGCTAGCATGGCATTCAGCCAGATAGCAGCTATAAATGCTTAGCTCTTCTGCTGATAAGATTCGAGGACCAAAATTTTAAACACCACCATACCACAAAAAAAGAGAAGCATATCAGGAGAGATAAATAATTCTGGTGACTTGCCAAATGTCACACTGGGACTCTGTATAGTAGTGGGACTACATTAAAAATTCTAGGTGCCCTTCAGCTTCCTTAATCATAAGACTACCTCCTCTTTCTTTGGTTCCCTATTTCATTTAGTGTATATCTACCTTTTCACACAAAAAGTGAGCAAGGACACTGAGAGAAAAGAGGCATTTTTTTAATACAATTCCAATTCATTTCTAGAGCACTGTGTAGTCTATATGCAAGTGAAGCAGGAGTCTATGAAGCCTCTGGATGGTGATAATGATGTGAGAGGATATTACTACACATAACAATTAATTCACAGAAATAAGTAAAGTTGAAGGCAACTTAATCTTTGGTACTTCCTTGACTTTGAGCAACATTAACAATCCTTTAGCATAATTTTATGCGTATAAAATATTTTTGTGAATATTAAGAAGTCTTTGGCATGCCAGTGCAGATTTTTTTCTCTTAAAAAAGGTAAGAATACTTATGAACAAGCTTTGTGGCCAAAGGTTCTAAATAGAATAAAATACATAAAGCATATTAAAAATAATAATATAAAAAGAATAAAACTAAAGTCTATCAAGAGAAACTAGGTTATCAAGTTGAGACATTGTCTGAAAACACAATGAAACAGACATAGCTAATGAGACAAAGGATATTAGCGCAAGAATAACTGGACAAGATTTCTGATATAGCAATAATATATATTTAATTTTCAAATTCTGAACAGCAGAGTTGATCATATTGCCCAAAATACCACTGACTGATGAGAATTTCTCCTAATACTCATATAATGCTTAGAAAGAACAGACACTGATGTTTAAATACATGAACTGATGTTTAAATACATGACTTAAAGGCACCCTCCAAGAGCTAGCAAGCAAGATATGGAATTTGTGATTAGTAACTACAATAAAACCTTGACACTATCAATCAAAGTGAGTTTTAATAATGAATTAAACATAAATTTGAATCCTCTTTAATGCTCACCTATACATTGCACAAAATAGGGGCCTATGAAAGCAGCTTCATACACAGCCATGGGCTAAGAACCAACTTAAAATTTACTGCCATATTTGCAAGTGTTGAATTTCAGAAACAGGGTCATGGGTTCACCTTGCCGAGAGCAGACTTAAATAAAAAAGCAAAACAAGGGGAAAAAAAAGAGTCTCCTTTAACTTTAGGAAAACACCTGCAAAGAGTCTAAGAAGAGTTTGGCCTAGTTCTAAGTTGAGTGTTTAGGAGGCAGATTGCATTGTATAGAATCCATTGACTTGTAGCTTTTGGCAGTACAGATGAAGCAGTGATACAAGTCAGAAGCTTGAGGGCTCTGCCTTTCCATTAGTCAAATTTTAATTTTGGTTCTAAAACATTTTATGTCAGAAGGCACTGTTTTTCTATCTATTTTGCGCTTAATAAACAATCACTGAAGAAAAAAATTACCATACAGTTATTTTTGCAAATCTGGGAATTATTAGGAGTTTGAAAAATGTAAGGGAAGGACATGCTGGTAAGAAGCCTGACTTTTCACTCAGCTGCCAGATATGTTGTCCATGATGCTCCACTATAAGCAAAAAGAGTGGACCATTCACAGGTGAGGATAAAATGAATAAGCACATGTCTGTACTAATTTTATAATTGGTACTAATTATTCATCATTTTTCCAAATTTCTTAGTATGTCTCAAATGGAACAGAAAGGTATATATTTGATCTAGTCTATTTTAAGGAGTTCCTCTTTATTGGAAATTCTTTGCCACTTGGGGAAAGACCTCATATTTTGCCTTTCCCTTTTAGCTTATTTATTCTTTTCATATTTAAGAGGTATATAAAGGATATTTAAATATTTTTTTCAGAAAAAAAAAAAAGAAGTGTGAAACAGGAGAGGAAAATCTTATGTGACTGAATCATGCATGCTGCTTCATATACTTTCAGCACCCCAACAGGGCAAACTGGGATTCATTTTTAAATCAGTAGAATTTGGTTCATTTTATGTCTTTTCCCCATGGCAGAATGGAAATGAAATGTGATTTGAACTTGACTACCCTTTCCTCCAAACTGCCTCGGTTCTGGAAAGGGTCTGGGAGGTGGTGACAATTCCAAACTGTTTATCCACCTCAAATGCTCACCAGGTGCAGACAGCTTGCAGTATACTAGTTTGGATACCAAGGGCACGGACAGAGGAAGCCCTCCCTAGACACTGTCAGAGCCAGTTAATCATACATAGTGAGGAGTATCCTTACTTTCTGACTTGAAACCCAGCAGCTAAATGGTCATGTGGCTCTACTGAAGCTGTCCTCAGGCGTTGAATAGAGGGAGAGATGACACGATGGACTTGGCCATGAAGAGTCTATCCTGTATAGGTCTCCTGAACACCCTTCGTAGGACACTACCCTACCTCTGAAAGGGAAACCCTGACTGAAAAGAAAATCTCTCAGGAGGTTATTTAACACAGGCATAGGTTCACATTTATAAGCAATGAAAAAAAAAAAAATCTGCTCCGTTTTCAGCTGGAACAGAAATATATGTGATCTTGTAACTTCTCTTTTTCTTTTCATTTCAATTTCTTCCATACCCTACCATTCTCAAGCCTTTCTCCCACATTGTCCGTTGGAGTCTAGTTTGTACCAAATGTTATTATACTCAGTTGCACACTTTTCTGAGATTGTTAATAGCTCCATTTCTTGCTGTTCCCAATATTTCAAAGAAAAGAACCCCTTAGGTCCCTCTCTCTCCTATCACAGCCTAGGGAAGAAATAAAGCTTTTTTTTTTTTTTTTTTAATTGTATTTTTATTTAAGTATAGGTATTTGAGAGTGAGTGTACACTTCTGGCAGGAAAGCAGGAGCAAAGAAATGTTTTGCATTCAACACAGAAGCCTGTTCCATCTGGCATTCTGCTCCCTCTGGGAGTATATACATGGCACACTGGTGGAAGCCCTGTCACTACACACGTCTTTTCTCATCTACTTCATGTTTCTCCAGGGAAAAGTGGGAGTCAGGAAAAGAAAAGATCATTGTGAATGTCAGGGCAAGCTCACAGAGTTCCTTGGTTGCTGGACATGGACTGCAAGGCCTGCAGAGAGCCACAGCATGAGGCAAAGCTTGGAGGCCGTTTGACTACAACGGCCATGGGGCTACTGACCTCATCTTGGTGAGACTATCTGCTGAAGATTTATTTGTTCAGTATACCCAGATCTTTGCTCTATACTGCAAATTAACAGACAGGGGCTCTCTTGATACAACTTTGGCCTATATTAGTATTAATATTTACTATAACGTTCATGAAGCTGCTCTATTCTGCCCCATTATTTAATAGTTGGATCATGGTACCTGCTGACCAACATATGCAGCTTACATACTGTTTAGCTCTGTTTAGCTTCTTGTATTTGCAGCACTGCAGTTCAGTAAAGTGTATTCTATCACTTCTATTAGGGGACAGAATGCAGAATCAGGACTGATTAGCTTTTATAGGGACTTTATTAAATTTCAGTTCTTCATCCAAGTCTTCTGTCCTTTTTTCTTTCTCTCCCTAGCTAAGCTGTGGCTATTTCTCCTCACATCCAAATCCCAGCAACTCTCTGGAGAGAACTCATGGAAAGCACAATAGCATCGCTTTTGTATTAATCTAAACCTTATCCCAGAAGGGCTGAGCATATTTTTGGCAGATCAGCACTAGTTATTGTGTAGTTTTGCATTCCGTTGTCCTCTCCATTTTCCTTGTCTTTTGGCAGGTTGTCAGATATCATTAAGATGATCTTGGTGATGTAGCATTGCACACTTAGTTTTGCTTTTTCTTTGCTTAAGAATATAGTCACAACAGGACATAAGAAGGGGTTCGAGCACTAGCCTTTTCTTCTCTGTTCATTGAATGGATATTTGGTGTGTGTACCTGTGATATGCAAAGGTCCATGAACGCATGTGCCAGCACCAAGGTGGAAATACTGGGAAAATCCTGAAGTACCTTAGAACCTCCTATATCTCTGGCTGCTTTTGCTTAGGGAAACTCCACGAAATCTGCTAATGAGATAGAAAGGTCCCTAGTTTCAAGCAAGTGAATTCACACCCAATTTCCGTGGCACTGCTTTTATCAGAAGGTAACTATTTCTTTAGGGCCTACCTTGTTCAGAAAGGTAAACTGACATAACTTTCTTTGGATACTAATATAGTTTTGTTTTATTGAATAATGCCAAGAAATTGAAATAGTTTGCTTTATCATATGATTGTGAGTAGTTTTTGGCAAATGGAAGTGTTCAAATATATTCAGATGAAATTAAATCTTTAATTTAGCACAACACATTCCTTCATCCTCTTAAAATTGTTAAAATATACTTGGAAGTTTTATAATGGCAATGAAGGAAAATATGGAAAAAATCCAGCTATTTTAGACATGAAACTATTTGTTTATAAAATGAAAGAATAAAGGATTCTTCTCAGAGTGTGAGACTGTGCCTTTTTTTCTCCTCTTTTTTTTTTTTTTTTAATTGCTAGTTGATTACCCACATATTTATAAGCCCCTCTCCTTTTCCTTGAATTTCATCGTCCTCATTACACTACAAAACCTTTACAACTGACTTGGTTTGAGGAGCTGTACCAGTTGCCAGTTCATGTCCAGCATGACACCACTGGCTTATTGCCTGCCTTCAAGTTTATTGATAAATGAAGTGACCCTTGCAATTAAACTATGACACTACAAAGCAGTTTTGTTGGAGGGGATCCCTATGGCACCGCTGCACTCCCACGAAGGTTACAGATACTACTGTGCGGGCAGCCTAGACTGTGACCTGAACGCAGTTAAAGGACATTCCTCTTTGCTGTGTAAAAGGAGCCTCAGCATATTCCCAAATCACGCTATAACCTTGAATAAAGGGGCGTTAGCATGGTTAAAGTCAGAATTTAGGTCCCTTATACAACACAGAAACGAGTCATGCTTTAATTTTATTGCAGCGATAAAGATATTGTAATTGGGTCCCTTGGAATATATTTTTCTTTACATATAGCTAAATGCAAGGACTTAAATCTCTCAAGGACGTGAGATGTCATCATTCTGTCTTTTTCAGTTCTGGTATAAGACTAAAGGATTGAAAAATAGGAAGGGGGAAGGGAGAAGAATGACTACAAAGATGTATGTTGATTTACACAAGCTGAAAATTTGACCTTAGTGTAGTTCCAAAAAAACTTTTTTTTTCTTTTTTAGAAAATTATTTTTCCTTATACTTTAAGATTCATCTTTCTCCTTTACATTCAGTCAAATACTGGAACAAGTATATTTGAATATGTAAGTATTTACAAAAACAAAAAGTTCAACTTAGGTGATATCCTAGCTCTTTGTACCTAATACAGACTACTTACCACCTTTGGACTATGAGGAATTTGCTTTAATGTTGCTTTAATGTTTTTTTCAGACTTCCATAGTATCTTCAACTTGTTTTCCTAGCTAAGTCTTTTTTTTCTTTTTTTAAATCTAGCTTTTTGAAGTCTGTCCTAAAAGACAATTTTCTGGCGTCTCTGCAATTTATCATTAAGATAGCAGGACTTCTGTATTCTACCCACCATCTCAGCATCTGACCAAACCAACTAATAGATGCAGTATTTTGACTTTTGTTTTATGCAAGAGGTAGTGAAATAAAACTTTATAGACTTCCCATGTATCTATTTCAAAAGTCTTATTTATTTCACAAGAAAATTTTTATTGCTGCCTACCCAATGAAATCTAGAGAGCTACAAATTGAATTATACTCTGTGCTTCTGGCTAACAATTGGACTCATCTCACCTAACCTTAGCTATCTAGAAACTAGACATTTTACTTAATCTAGTTGTCAGACCTTCTGTTATTGCCAGGGGACAATTTCTAGAGAAATTAATCATCTACCTAACTTAGACACCCTAGAATAGGAAGAAGAAATGCCTTTTGGAGTTTCTATTCACTTCAAAGCAACTATAGAGAGAAACTATTCCTTTTTCTAAGGCACCTTAGTTAGGCTAGAAGTATCCAGCCCCAAAAGTCTGTAATGGAGACATTATTCTAAACAAACAAACAAACACACCAAAAAAACCCCTTTTTTCAAGTATGTCCCTATTAAAACCAGATCCATAAACAAGAACAAGAGACTGCTGACAGAAGCCATAGCCTTAATGCTTTCTGTTTTGCAACAGGAATACCACATCCAGAGAGCCAAAAATAGGAATGATCTTCTCAGTCTCCTCTTGTCTTCCTCCTCCCCAAAATATACTAACAACCCAAAAGTTACATCAGTAAAATGGGCAGCTAGAATTTAGGAAAAAGAAGTGGGGGGATAGAGGCAGTGTTTTCAAAATATAACTTTTCTACTCATAAGTACATCCCATTCTTCATTTTAGTACAATGCTTTTTTTAGTCTTTTTTTTTTTTTTTTTTTTAATTACTTCCCAAACTGCTACAAATGCAATGGACTGTTCTTTTTTCCTCTTTCCCATTTCTCTTATGATTTTTATTTCAGTGTTGTACACAGGTCACAGCTCTGAATTTCTGCATTCCTGATGTGGCTTTTTACTCCTTCCTACAGGCAGCAAAGCATCTGGCGACCGCTTATGTCGAGCCCCAGACCAAGGGGGCTCTACATAACTTCTTCAGTTTGCCCAGAGAATAAACATGAAAAAAGCATATGAGACCTGATGCTGTCAAATAAAACCAATTGAGGCATAACCAGCTGTACTGCTTATTTCCACCGCAGGACCAAGGAAAGACATTAAATGGGAAAAAGAAGACAGGGACAAATCTGCACTGGCAGTCGCATATATGCTCCAGCCTGCTGTTGCATTAAGAAAGACATGTTATTGTGTGATTTTTCTCCCCCCTCTTCCAACTCCAGCTAGTTAAGCTCTCTAGTGTCTGGCAGAAGTTCCCTATCCGCCTTCCAGACGACAAAGTTGTCACACACATTTCCTTATAACATTATAGGAAGATTCCTGGCAAGCACTTGAAAGGCTCCGGTGCATGCCAGCACTCCAGATACCGGCGGCGCTACACCTCAAGTGCCAAGAGAGAACCCATTCATGCAGCAGTGACTGTATCTGCTTGCAAATTAATTTACTTGAATATATTCCCATTACTCAAAGAAAACAAATTCACAGAGAAATGTGTGCCCTGTAGATAATCCAAACAAAGCATGTTCTACAGATGGGAGATTAGCTTAACAAAATATGAGATAATGCTGTTTCAGTTTCGTGCTAGATTACTTGTATACATCGACTTCTTACAAATTACAAAGGAAACAATTATAAGGTTTAAAACTATGCCTGCTTTTTCTACCCTGGCTTTGACAGATTTTGTAAATTGGCTTTTTGGCAACTATAAATCTGCATATCTTCTCTGAGGAGCTGAGTCTTTTTTTTTAATAAAGTCTTAATTGTAGCTTAATTATAACTACTTACAGAATTGTAAAGTACTCTATAAGAAGATGCCTAGTTAAGAAATCAAAAGAAAGTTGACTATCAGGAAACCAAGTCTCCAACTTAAAATCAACTCAAGTGCATCATTGATCTTACTGTGTAACCATTTCCTATCTGAGAACTCAAACTAGTTTTAACTCACAATACTCATTTCATGGATTTTTAAAGCCCCCCAAAGATCTCATGGAAGTAATAGAACCTCTTTTGCAATCTCCTTTCCCTAAAACAAATCCATACCTCTTGTAGTCTAATCTGTTTTACATCAGCTTTCTATCATCAGAACTCATTGAGAACCTGGGAAATAAATTTCTATTACATGAGCGTGAACCTAAAGCATGAATAAATACTTCTCTTTGATAAGTAAATTAAGTATCCTAGAGTATTTCGGGAGAGGAAGATTTGACCACATTTGCTCACATGTCATCTAATTTACCTGCTGAGAAACATATGATTGCTTCAGCTCAGTGTCTTCGTAATGTGGCTACCAGAGCATGCCTAGCTGGCTTGGTCTGTGAGGATGGATGCATACTGTTGTAATTACTCCAAATATTAACTTCCTAACATAAAGTTGGCTTTTTATCAACAAGCTAATCTTTGCTTTTTTTTTTTTTTTTTTTTTTTTTAATAATTAAATTTATATAATTTTTAAA
>JAVCKT010126652.1:0-11132 GCA_032273925.1 Rhynchotus rufescens
TAAAAACTGTTTGCTAGGAGGTTAATAAGAAAACATTTGAACTTCTACAGTGATGTATAAATAAAAAATTAAAAAAAAAAAAAGGAAGAAAAGAAAAAAAGAGCTTGTGAGTACTGGCCACTACGAGCATGTATGTTAGGATGCCCGGGCTCGTTTGCTATTCTTGTGCTCACTAACACTGGAGAACTGAGCATGCTACTTCTAATTTTTGATATAATTGTTCTCTCTTTATTTTCTACTTGTTCTGCTATCCAGCCAGAGACAACTGTGTATCATATCGGCACTGTTATTTAATTATTTATTTATTATCTATTTACTATTTATTTATTATTTATTATTTATTTATTATTTATTTATTATTTATTTATTATTTATTTATTATTTATTATAGTAGTCCTTGATTTTAACTTCTCTGGCCTCTGATTCCCTTAGAGGTAAGACAGCAGTAATGACCCTTGCTTTGAGCATTCTGAAATAGCCACATAATGCTATTTTATTTTGTTGGTGTTTTTACAGTTCCCAGTATCTTCTAACGGGATTACTTTGAGAACTGTTAATGAATTGGCTTGCAAAGCAAGGTGTAAGACTCAATAAAATTTGGGGCTCAAAACCCGTTTGTCAGCAGGAAATGAACAAGCATCCTTGGCTTCCTCATGCCATCCGTGTCAATGAGGGATGAGTCTAAAGCAGTCAAGTTGAACAGATACTTTACCAATTTCCAAAGAGTTCAAGCCATCTTATATTACATTTTAAAGTCATATTGATTGTTGCATATCTACTGCACATGTGTATAACCTAGTACGTTCAGCTCTGAGAAGCTCGGGACAGTTATAATGTGAAGAACAATTTATTTCACTCAGGATTTTTCTTCTTTTATCCTAGACAGAAAAGCAGCATTATTTCCCATGAGTTTATAAATTAACTCAAAAATTAATGTTTTTGCTTGTAAGATTGGTTGAATTGGTACCTCACACTATTAATGTTTTCAGTATGCAGCATCCCAGGAACAGATTAACATAGTTTGACATCTTTAGAGATTTCCATAAGAATTTATTTTTATTGGCCTGCTATGATCCACACACCGTAGATGTCACTCTTATTCTGCTTTCCATTTTGAAGTCAGCAGCAAAACTGGTGGCATACAAATTGCAGAAGCTGTGAAAAGTAATCCTGTATAAATATTTTCACTGGTCGATGTCCATATAAAATGAAAATGTATGAGCATAATTTAGAGGATTACATTGCTTTTGCAGAAGTAATTATTATATGGATTTCATTCTCTGTCCTTTGCTTTTTTTCCGCATTAAGAAGATGCATTTTTTTCAGACATGCTTACTATTCAAAATAGAGTTTTTTTTCTGTTCACACTATTTTTCTTTTATTTTTAAGAAAGAATTGTGTTTTATTACAGGCTAGACTGCTTGTTTGTTTTAAATACAGAGGTTTTCAGCAAACCTTATTTCATAAAATAAGGGTCAGCTGGTGCAAGCGGCCTGTGATCTTCCTGTGATATCTGACCATGAATCATCATACCAGACTGTTCCTGGAGCAGGAGAGCTGATGTTCAGTTACAGCTGCTTACCTTTGCCACCGTGCATTGCAAATCTACTGTACATAAACCAATGGGGGAACAAGAAAATGGCACAGATGTGACTTAAACAAGTTCATTATCATTTAGGTCGTGAACGTTTCAAGCAAGCGCCTATTTTCATTAGGTTCTCCTATGATAGTGGCATGTTCTGCTCTGTAACAGGAGATGATAGATACATGTAATAATTGTGGGTAACAACAGAAATCAGTATTCATCATATTTTTGGTAGAAATTGGTATTGTGTATGGGTATAACCTGGTAAACAACTTATGGTTTGTTTTTTTTTAAAGGAATGTCTGTGCAGAAGTTTAAAACTACAGAAAAGAATTCATTATTGTCATCCAAGCTGTTCTATAGTAACACGTGTATGTCATCAATTTTTAAAAGCAGTCACGGAATTTTCTTTTCTTGGGTATTATAGTGGACAGAGTGAAAAAGAAAAATACTTAATGCTAGAAAACACATATTAAAAAGAAAGTTAAAGCTTTCCAGAAATGTGACTGTGATCCTGAATACTTTGTACACCTCAAGACCACAGTCCATGGCATGCAACCTTGACACCTGCACTAGTGTTAATTTCTAGAACCTTAATAAAACCTGAATAAAAGGAATAGCAAATTACACAACTTTGTAGCCTCACATATGTTTAGGACCTTTGGTAGTTTGACTACTTCAAATATATAATTGATTGAAGCTCTTTATCAAATGTTTTGGGGATCAGTCTTTGTTTCTGAAGCTGTCTTTATAGCCAGAGGTTTTAAATAGGAATATATTTTAGAAAGAAAGCAGAGTTTCTGGAACATAATTTTATAGAAAACAGAGAATTATATGGGAAATTATATTGGCATAATTTTCATAGTTCTTGCAGCTCTTACTGAATCCTTTCCATTGCTACTGGTCTTTGAACTATTCTGTTGAATGCTTGTACTAAAGAACAGGAAAATATGTTTGTTTTTCCAGAAAAGACTTAAGTTTCATATGCATTCATTTAGGTCTTCAGGTACAAATAGGATGGGATGCAGGTCAAGCACAGTTACTGTACAACCATTTTCACAAAAGTTCGTTGTTGTTATGATACTGTAGAATGTATTGGGTCAAAATCAAAAGGAAAATTCTCATTGTGTTCGATTCTGCTCTCGAATTTTCCAGAACGCTGGGTGTGGATTCTGCAGATCCCCGTTACTGTGGTCTTTGCCAAGGTCTGTGGTGATTTTTATAAGGGCAGTTGTGATTTATCTCCCTTTGGAAACGCTCTGACCTTTGTTGGCCAGACAGCTGTGGACAGCGCTGAGGCTCTGAGCAGCAGCTTCTCTCTCTCCCCACCTTTTCCCCTTTGAGCTGCGACTCGTTATACAGCACGAATCTGTAAGCTCTGAAAAGAAGTGAAGCAGGCTTTTGGATTTATATAACACTGCCTTGCAGTGAGGTGTTACCGGTAGGTGCTCTACAGGCGGTACGGGAGGCGTGGGTGTGATTTTGCTGTGCTACTTGCGTTGAGTCCCTGCAAAAATTAGACACGAAGTGATGGCATGTGCTCAAGTGCAGCTTAAACTGCTTTCAGTCTGCTCAACCGTTTGTGTTCCGTGTTGAACCCACCACAATTACAGGTACTTTTATTTCAAAACAACCTATGTAAGAACTCGATATCTCCTTAGTCAGTATGACTGCCTTCACTCGTTCCCATACAGGAAATTTCTACTGTGATGAATTTCTGAAATTTAATTTGAAAGATAGTTGTATTACCCTTTCTTAGTTGGTTGGCCTTATCAGAACCTTTAATTTAATGAAAACCTAGATTAATTTTAATTTGTGCTGGCCCAAACTCCCAGACAAAACCTCCTTTGCCTTCCAGAGCGCTGTCCGGATAAAATATCATGAGATGCTCTCCTGATTGAACTTAGTAGCAAATCTACCAAGCTCAGTATGGCCAAGATGTCAACACAAATTCATATCATACTAAGCTTTTTCCTCTCCTCCTCCTCCAAAATTCTTATTGTGTTAAAGTCCAATTTTAAATAAAATATTGAAGTATAAACAACTAATGCTACTTGCTGTTCTTGTCATGAAAGAGAGAAAATTCAGTTCTTAATCACCAATTACCAATTTCTAAGGCAACTTAAAATTATTTGATTGCCAAATACCACCACAATGTGTGGTGGGTTTTTTGTTGTTGTTGTTTTTTTTTGTTTGTTTTTTTGTTTTTTGTTTTTTTTTTGTACCTGTGCCAGGTAGGAATATATTTTTGAGGAGCTTTTGTCCTTATTCAGAAGTCTTGTTTCTTTTCTTCAAAGTAGAGTTTAGTAGCAAATTTTAGAAAACAGGTCAGCAGTTTATTTCTCTACTCTAGCAGTCACTGAACTCAGTTGTTGTTGGTGTTAACTTGAAGCCATCTGCCTTGTATCTTCAATCTCCCAGTGTTTCTTCCCACACAGACGTCTTGGTATTGAGCACTATATTCAGTGATGTAATTTCCTGGAAATTGGTTCCTCTGAGCACCTTAAGAAGTAATTGAAGAACAAAACATTTCAGATCTTAACTATGACTACCAGTTTACCATTCAGTATCCAAATGGCATTTTATTATTAAGTGCTGTATCCTGTGACTGCAGAGTGTCTTCTGTTCACACTTTCTTCTTTGGTTTGATCTGTATATTTTGCTATAGTATGTCGTCCTTCTCCAGATCTTGTTTTTTAGTTTGCTTTGATCATAACTTAAGATTTTTCAGTTTCTTGAGTGTTTTATTTAAAAGAAAGAAAAATACAAAGCTTACAATTGAACAGCATTTTTTTAGTCTCCCCCTTTTCTCATGATATTAGAACTATTCAATTGCCTGTCTGCTATTCATTTTTTTTCTCCTCATCCTCACACAAGATATTGATAGGAGGATTTTGATCACCATTCTCTCTTTTAAATCACTAATTTTAGACAACTATTTGGTCTTCTAATACTTCTGTTTTAATCTACATGCAAAGTCATTTTAATAGAGGTTGTTCCAATCTTCTTCAGTTCCTTTTGCTAATTATGTAGGGTCAGAACCATATTTAATCGCTAACTGAACTGTATATGTGAAGTTAAGAAGTGTTATTTTCTTAGAAAATGATATGATAGTATATAGAGAAGTGAAGAGAGTGAAAAGCTTCTGTGAAGAATATATAGCCATATTTTTTTTTCTCATTTCATCTGTCATTCATTGTATATAGTCAATGAAAAGTGTTGAATATGCTAAACATTCAGTTTAAAAAAAAGTGGCTATAGATATAAGCAATATATGAGGATAAATGGAAGACATAGGAAAAATAAAGGATTAGCAATAAGCAGGCATGGGAAGAGAAGATGGAAGCTGTGGTCTAGGAGAGCAGGAACACCTTTTTGTCTGCTTGAGTTCTCTGAAAATGAATACGAGGCTCATTTCTTGTCTGTGATGTGCACTGGCAGTGGAGAATTAATCATCTTGGGCCAAGAAGCTGTGCTGGTGGAAGAGAACATTTAGCTAATTATTTATATCCATGGAAACTGATCTTGGACACCACGGATATTCTGACAGCTGCTGCGAAATCTTTCTGTTATTTTTTTTTTAAAAAAGGCTTTTAGTGGAATTTGCTGCTAAATATCAAAATTCAGGCATCAATGTTAGGTTTAAATTAGCTCTGGAATAGAGAAGTTGTTAGCATTAAACAATCAAATTAGTGGTGTGAATGAGAAGTCTCTGGTAATTGAGTATTGTACATTTAGGGTAATTTGTTTGGTCTGTTTTTTACTTCATGCAGTTGTAAGTGCTCAAAGATGAGAGAAATAAAGTGAGGAGGGAGGAAGACTGCAGGAATAACACTGAGCTAATGTAATTGGAGCTAATTTAAACTGATGAACAAAATTCATGACATTTGCATTTCAGGCTTCAGATGAAAAGCTTGCGAGCAGCCAATACGGGAGATGTAACTCATCTTTTATGTTCTAAACTGCAAGAAAGTCAAGTAGACTTTGAAGTCCTTGTATTATGACAAAAAAAAAAAAAAAAAAAAAAAAAAAAAAAAAAAAAAAAGGAGGATTAATTTAGAGTCCTTATTGCCTTCACCTACATCCTGATCAGTTTCTCCCCATGAGAAACTTCCATGGCTTTTCCCATGGAAGCATGAGGACCTTGCAAACAGCACAGGCTGTTTCTCAAACGTTTCACAGCTCGCTCTTTCTGTTTAGGAGATGGGAGCAAAATTAGTGGCTTCGGTTCCACGTTAGGCACCTTGTAAAGATTCCTTTCTAGGTTTAACTTAGTCCTGGCAAAGTAAAATAAATGACAGTGGTTTTATGAACCTGTGTCTCATCTGGGACTGTCTCCGTGGCTGTGCCTATATTGCTAAATAAGAGGACCAGACATTAATTCTTGTGCTTGAGACTGAGCAGTACTGGCTGTTGCAGACACTGCTTAGAGCTTTCTGCCTGGGCAGCAAACTCTGGAGAGCTTGCTGGAGAGCATTGGTGCATTTTAAAACAGAGCAAAAAATGATCTAATAATGAGGCAATGTCAATAGCCAAAGGTCTGATACTCAAATTTGCTCTGTGGCCACCTTTTATTTAGCAGCACAGATATATCTTAGGAAATCATGACCCCTTGCTAGAGTAGGTATGATATAGAGACCTTGAAGGGCTATGGTTCCTCCTCCATATTTTGGCATAGCCTGTAGAGCAGGAGGACCTGTCATTTGTCCAAGGTCCAAACCATTAAGGATCTGTGCAGGGATAAATAATGTTTGTCATAAGGATGGTTTTAATAGTGAATATTTTGAGATGTTGGAAAATATCTTTTTCCCTGAGACTGGAAAAGGATTTCTGCAAAATATTTATTGAATTAAACCAATCCTGTCCCTGGAATGAGGGCAGTAGTCTAGGGATCTTTGTAGGAGTCTGTACTGTGACACACACTTCATGATGAGGGCAGTTTAGAGTTGCTTGAAATATAGAGAAAATGGTGCCTTTAATGCTTATTTATGTGCTGTACGTATAAGACACAGTGACTGACCCAACCCATGACTAAAATGGCCCTATAACCCCAAACAAAACTGCGCTTAGCAGTATGGGTCTTCACAGAAAGCAGCATTTCCAGGATTGCTGGATCCCAGAGAAGGGAACATTTAGCACAGGGAGTGATTTGTGTTAACTTAGTTACCATGTATATCTTGATGCGTCATGCTATTCATCCCCAGTGACTAAGCAGAATCATTCTGAGATTTTCTTCTTTGATTTATAAATACAATGTATAAATATTAATGTACTGAAGACAAGGTTAAGTAGTCAAGTACTGATGCCTAAAATCTCTTGTGTGAGAGGGAGATACCTGACACTGGAATTTGCTTTATGATTTGCTTTATACAGACAGAAATAACTAGATGAGAAAAAGCTGAAAACAGAAAAGAGTGGGTTTTCCACTGGGTGCAGTCTTTAAATAGAACTGGATATTTTTTGACAGATAGATACGCTAGTTCATCTGTTGAACTATTTGGCTCAATATGGAAATGACCTGATGACTTTCTATTACTCTCGTTCTTCTACAGCTCAGCCAGACCATATTAATGGGTCCCTTCTGTCCGAAAGGTCTGGAAGGGAAATATTGTTGTCATTAAGCCAATGAGAGAGTTGCTGACACTTTCTGTATAGCCAGGAATGTGCTATATGATAGTATCTATGTGAACTTTGCATAAATGTCTTACATTTATGTAAGACCTACCATCGTAGGTCTTTTGGTCTTTTAGGTTTTTTTTTTTTTTTTTTTAACATTTCTTCAGAAGCTGAAGATTTTTATCTGTACAGATTTTGTATCTGTACAGATTTTTATCTGTAGTGTTTTTCTTTTAGGAAGGTTTGTAAATATTTCTAGTATGTCTCCTTAAGATTACTGAAGTGGCTTGGTTGTTTCTGTCAAAAGACAAAAATAAACATAGCATGAAATAGCTGCATTTTTGGGAAATATTCTTCATATAGAATTTTTCTCTAGAATGTTGTGTTCTTAAGTCAAAGAAACAGAATGAGAAGGGGAGAAGAAAAAAGGTTTATACTTTCAAGAGGAAGTGAAATATAATACACAGTGGGAAACACAAACCATACTACAAACATATGACACCCGCTGAAATGTTTTTCTTACAATTTATGCTTGGGAAAAAAAGACTGTTGATGTAGAAAATCTGAGTGTCAGAAACAAAATGTTTTAAAGAACATTTCTTGCAAGCATTGGCAATTGTCATCTTTGATCATTGTGACGCTTTCTAAGTGTTTGGACTGCAATATGTTAGCACGACTCTCTGGTTTGTAGATCCTGTTTGCATCAGAAGCCGCTTTAGGAGACAAAACTGATGTGTCTGAGCGGGGAAACATGAATGTTCATCTTATGGTTTATTGTGGAGCCCCTTGCAGCTAGCGTTTTATAAATTGTCTGATAAGTAGCTAATTTTGAACATCTTTTAGAAAGTTATAGCTGCATTTTGTCTGTTTAGTTCTTTGTGGGCTTCAACAATGTGTATGTATGGTAAGAAGATGCAGAAATTTATGGAAAAAGATGTATGGAGGCCACTGCCTCTTGACTGTCGTCAACTACATAGTATAATGGAAGTTGTGACATTTGCAGGCCAGGATGAGGAAATAAAGCAGTAATTAATCATGAGGAGTCTCTTAAGCAGCTTTCTATATGATAAAGATGTTTTGGGCTGTGTGGTTTTGTGCCACAGAAACCAAAATAATCTTTTTATGTACACGGCAGCAGCCTCTACCACTATCATCCTAACATGGTGCTTCAAACACATACAAATGAGGTGAGAATTGTTTGACACTTGTTTCTTCTTAGATCTCCCTCTGATCTACCTCCCTACTCTGCTGGCAGAGGTGGAAGAACAGCCTATTACCATGTAAAATCCACATTGAGGAAGGAATTGGGCCTAGCAAATAACCACCTTAGCAGCATGGATGTCCACCATTCTAGGCAGCATGACTTGTCAGTTCCTCTCCACTTTGTCAAAGGAATTTAGCAATGAAATAATGAACTTTTACATTTCAGTGTTACTCTGGTAAGACATGAACATCTAGGCCTTAAGGGTGACGTGCCCTGGTCTTTAATTTCTCATGCATATTAATCAAGCACTTAACAGACTGGTTATTATTATAGTACAGTCAGATTGAACGGAGAGACTTAGCCCTATAAAACACTGGAGTTCAAACCTTATTTTTGGGTTAGAATAAAGAGATATTAATGCATAGGCCTGAGTTTGGTTTGGATTTATCTTATTCTCACAGTTCAGATGTGCATTTGGCAGCATATTATTGACGACTTTACCATTGCTTAATCATCATTTTTGGTAGCAGATCAAGTTTATTTAGTTCCTTTTATTTTTATATATGTTTGAAAGCAGAGATGCAATGTCCAAAAGATACCCTGGGAGAGTCCAAAAGATACCCGGAGAGTCCAAATATTCTGTTACTCAGGTGTTTGGAGTTGTGGGATATACATCGGTCAACAGACTGAGGAAGAATGTTTAGACTGTTATATGGGATGGTCCTGCCCTTTGATGTTTTGTTGGGTGGTATCATCATCAAAAATCATATGGAAAAAGTTAGGTCTGAGAGGAAGGTTAACATTTATCAGATCAGAGGTTGTCTGGCCAAGCTGAGACTTTGTCCTCCAACTGACTATTTTCTAAAGGCTGTTTTTATATTTAACAGTAAAGTGGCCACTCCACAAACCAGTGATCTTGATCCTCACAGGAGTGCAGGGCAGGAGGGTCCTTGCACAACTCTGGAACCAGTCTAAACCAGGATGAAGAAATGAGAATAATACAGCTGGAAATGATTAAAGTAGGAATGATTGCATTCTCCTGCATGATACATGGCCGAATCATTCCCAGATGAGTTGTTAATGTTGCGGTCTAATTAGAGAATGTCCCTTACATCTTGCCTATCTTACAGAGTAGACAAGATAATAGCATTTGCTGGTGCTGTAGGGCTGGTGGATTAGGGTGAAAAATATTTCATCCGTTTCACGAATTTTTGGAACTATATCCAGTGATCAAAAATTGCAGTGTTAACGTAGCAGAAGGCATGACTTCTTGAAAGCCTGTTCATGCATTTTTGGCACAAGTCTGTTTTCTAGTTGAGAAATTTTGAAGCTCTTGAAGTGTTAGAGCTGTCAGATGAACTAAATGACCCTTTAATATTTTTACAGAATAGTGCTTTATCACAGAAGTGTCTTTGCCTCCTTCTGCTTAATGATAAGCAGTTTGTATTTCTGTAATAATTTGCTCATATTGCACACTATTTCATAATTTTCATAATTGAATTTTCATTGAAAATTAGGTGGTGCATTCTGAGTGAAGGGCTGAGGATTTACTGTCTTACAATGCTCTTTCCCACAGAAAAAGAGCATTGGTAGAGGCCATTAATACAAATTCCTGTATTGTCTTGTATTTTGGTCATTTTGGTTTGGAGAAGAAAAGCATTTACATTCTGAACATTGCTTACAGCTGTGTAAAATATATCCCTTAATTTACAGAATTTAAAAAGCATTACTGAAATTTATTTCAATACATTGAATAGATTGATCAATGGCTCAGTTGCTTAAACTGGTATTTCAGAAATTGCAAGAAATTTAGAACCATTTCAGGCATTTTAGTGAACAAGATCAATGCTTATTCATGCGATACCTTTTTCAAACTATTTGGGGAATGTTCATAGTTCCAAATAATTCAGGGAATGTTCATATATTCAAAGGAATGTTCATAATCAGATCTTGAATATCTGGAAAATAAACCCAGCATACCTTGATTTTAAAAATGAAGCTTGGGAAAACATTTTGAAGATATAGACTCTATGCTTGGCTGTTTTATTAATTAAAAATAAAATTTTGAACCAGAAAAAGAGCTTTTGAACCAAGGGTCCAAGATTGAACAAACTGAAAAGTCTATTCAGCACATTCTCATTAGCACTGAGTCACTGATGAAAATAATAAAAATGCTACGAAACCTTTAAAATATTTTTATCTGGCAAGTCTTTTTTTAGCAACTGAGATGAATTATGTCAGTGAAAGCCATATAAATAAGTTGATAATGGTCTATTACAGCCTAGTCTGGTGAATTTTATACATAACTGAATTTTTCAAAGGGAAAAAAACAATCTTTTGCATCCATTTTTTATTTTATTTTGCCAAAAAATATCCTTTTCTAACAGGAAAAGAAAATTAAATATTTTATACCAGTTCAGTTGAATAGAAATAACTCTTTGATTAATTAATTGGTTACATTAAATTGCCTATTCCTGTATTGCCTCAGTATATTATGGGAAATGTATTTTAGGTGCCTTGTTCCCCTGCTGTCAAGGCTCCCTCCTAGATATTCCATACTGTTTTAAAATCTCCAGTCTAACCAACTCTACCAACTAGACATCCCATGCTTTTTATGTACATAATTACAGATAACATTAAGTCACTTATTTTTAAAAATATATAAATATTTTTAAATTTATATAAATATAAAAATATATAAATTTCATTTCACTATAATGAAAAAAA
>JAVCKT010126662.1:9224-19754 GCA_032273925.1 Rhynchotus rufescens
CTAAGCGCCCACTGGAAAAGCAGCTCCCTACTTGGGTGTCATACTGCCAGCTTTCCTCACCTTCTGTGTGCCCGAGTCCCAGCTGCCCAGACTCGTTCTTCCCCCAGGAGTAGACAGCTCCGGAGACGGACACGGCGAGGCTGTGGGCTCCTCCCGCGGCCACCTGAGCGAGCGCGATGCCCTTGAGCCCCTCCACGAGCTGCGGCTCCCGGCTGCTGCCCACCTGCATTCCCACTCCGAGCTGCCCGTGGGCGTTGCGGCCCCACGCGAAGAGCTCCCCTCCTGCACGGGGCAGCAGAGAGCAGCTCCAGCACAGCCCTGCTGTGGGGCAGCTGGGGCTGCCCTCTGCCCAGGGAATAAAACAAGGGGACAAGAGGCTACCTCTTGACAGCGCCAGGGAGTGATGGTCCCCACAGGCTATCTGGACAATGTGGCGGCTTCCCAGCTCTACCAGCAGCCTAAGAGGGAGGAAAACTTGGGTGAATAGGAAGATGCATCTTTAGACAGCGCTCGCCTCCATGGCCTCGCCAGGAGGCTGCACAGTGTGCGGCGCTTGCGTCATTCTCCCACTGCCCACCCAAGTCACAAGTAGTTTTTAAGTTACTTGCACCCCTCTGGAACATGTCACAGATCCTTAGTGAGTTTAAGGAAAACCTGTATCATGCTCATCTCTAACAGCCTATAACTTCGCACTAGCCCCAAAAATCAGTGCTTTTCTTGCTACATAAAAAAGAAATTAAAAAAATAAAATAATAATAATAATAATAATAAATCAACAGAAACCTGGTTCAGTCTCCCAGGTACTACCTTTCCAAAGAGGGGAAGAGGTCTCTGGCATTACCATCCACACGTCACACAAACCCCTTACCTTGTCTCAAAGCGGTTAGGCGAAGCTGTCGGCCGGTGCTCGCAGAGCTTCCCATCGGAGGAGAGCAGGAGCAGGTGTGTTGCCTCGCAGTCCAGGCATTGCACCTTCTCCTTGCTCCTCACCTCCACGTATCTTTCCAAGCCCACTGGGACAGACACAGCTGTGAGGCTCGGGCAGCACCATCAGAAGTGGCTCTGCCCCCTCCGCAGACCCCTGGGTGCCCTGCGCCTCAGTAATGGGCGCAGGGAACATGCAGCAGATGCCGTGAGCCCCCTTGGGCACTGCGTGCCCTCCCTGCAGCTCCCAGCGCTCATGCCCTCTTTAGCTGTCAGCTTCCAAACCACCCGGCAGGGAGTTACCTTCGGGGCCGGAGAGCAGGAGCAGCCCCGAGGCCTCGAGGGCGGCGAAGCGGCCCTGCTTGCAGCAGACCTGGCGCAGCCCCTCGGGCTGCCGCCTGAAGCAGCCGGGCCGCCTGCCCGCACCGCCGGGCAGCACCAGCAGCCCGGGCACGCCGCCCGCGGCCATGGCGCCCGAGCGAGCGGGAGAGCCGGAGCGAGCGAGCGGGAGAGCCGGAGCGAGCGAGCGGGAGAGCCGGAGCAAGCCCTGCCCAGGAACAGAAAGCGAAACGCAGGCCTCCCTGGTTTCGTTTCCTTCTCTTGCCTTCTCCAGCCCCAAAGCGGCACTTGCTGGGTTTTATCTCTTGCAAAGCAACTCTCGGAAGTGTGTTCATCACCCTTGCAAGCCTGTTAGCTGTGCTGTTCTTTAGCAACCTGTAATCTCTATAACAGCTGCATGACAATAACCTGTGGCAACTATTTCTCCAATGTAATTTATAAAGTAATTTTATTGTTATCTCTGGAGAGGTTTCCCTTCAGCTTTACTGTTTATGTAAAAAGAATAAGTCTTTGAGCTTATATAGTGAAATAAGCATTCCTACTACATACTTGCATTTTGCCTTCTGGGAATCTTCCAGTTTCCTAAAAGAGTAATTTACATCCTTTTCAGCTCTTCTTTTCTATTTTTTCTTTCTACCATCATTGAAGCCCTTTATATTCAAAATCTCTCAGCTATGTAAGACAATTTGATTTTCAGCAAATATGAAACACCCTTTTCTGAAGGCTTCCACCATCATTATGCTCCCTACAACAACTACAAAGAAATTGCAGCATTCTCCATCCCTAAAACACCAAAGGCCTTACCTAACTATGCAGCAACACCATCACCTAGCAGAGCTACCTTGCCAAAACCTCCCTTAAAAATAACAATGCCATATTTAAAAAAACAAAAGCTTTTAAAAGAAAGACCCTATTAGGAGCTGACTGGTGACCCCCCACCTTTTATTGCCCTCATCTGCACAGGTGGAATTTGGGGTGGGGTGGGCCCTAGAGCCGAGTGATTGGCCAGCGAGAGGGAGTTGGCTCTGTTTGCTGGGGATAAAAGCCCTGTGGTGGGGCTGCCTTCTCAATTGGAAAGTGCTTGTCTGGGTAATAGTTTTGTGGTTATGCTTTTGTTTGGGTGGGTAAGTGGGTTTCTTTGTGGTGGTGTTGGAGAGGAGTGATTATGAGATGTACTGTGCAAAGGCTATTGCCCCTTCTTCTGCTTTGACTCATTTTATTGGCCTGACCCCTGTTTCTTTCTCTCATAGAGGGCTGTGTGCTGAAACTGCAGTAGCTGAGAGCGTGTCCTACGCCCTTGGTGGTGCTGATCCTGGTCTTCCCACTGAGGCCTGGCCATCTCTGGGTCTGCACAGCCCTAGAGAAGGAGAGGGACAGGGTGGGAAATGTCTATTTTAATATCTGTACTTGTTAGGTGTGTATGTTTGTGTGCCCATGTGCATAGCTTGCATAGGGTATATGTACATCTATCTTTATAGAGGTCTGTGAATGTTTATTAGACATATAACATGTATATAATATATATTCCTGCATATATAACATGTATATATGTTCATCTATCTTTATATATAGTTTTGTACAAATAAACTTTCAGATACCTTTGTATCTAGAGTGGTATCACTATGGGCATGCATAGAATCTGTGTATGTGCCTAAGTGTATATATCTGATAGTGATAACATTATATTCATATAGCTTCATACTTGTATGTATGTGATATATATTTAACCATGTTGGCTGTACATGTGTTTATATAGAGTATGTCTATACCTTCATATGCATATACTTACATAGATAGGCTTCTATCTATATAAATAGAATAGCTAGGTAGGTATAGCTAAGCAATATTGAGTGTATTTCTATGCTGAATTCAATTAAAATGTTATGTCCAAGTGTATATATTTGTACACATGCCTATATAGCATATGCATTATATATATCTGTATTCTCTATAAGGAAAAAATGAAAAACTACAGTATGTTTTTAACAATGTCTTGTATAAAAGAAATCATGACTGGGTGCAGGAGGTGTATTTTCTGTATGACATGGAAATATAGGGTCAATAAATATTTTATTGCTTAATGTATATGTAGTCATACAATCTATACCCATATGTGTGTTGGGTATGTTATATGTACATGTGTAGAGATACAGTGTAACTTGTGTGTACATACACACATGTAGATATGTGTATTGGTATCCCAAGTTAGATGTATGTATGTCTATGTACAACATGAGTGCCTAAGTGTTATATAGCATACATGGTGTAGACAGACATGGGCAGGTAAGTGTATGCCTACATATAGATTGTACTTCTAGCAGCAGCATCTGTATATACTCATGCATGTGTGTATGCCTATTAGAAATGGATGTTTTTGTAGAAGATGTAGGTATATAGGTAGTTATGGGCATACATGTACTTGTTGGTGGTTGTGCAGTGCATCCAGATACATGTGCACATACTAAAGATGACATATTCCATAGGTGTGCTTGTGTACAGTGTGTTAAATATATCACATATCTAGGTAGTTAAGTGCATACATGTATTGTATATGCCATATCTGATGTATGCATATATGTATTTAGATAAACAGGTACATTTTTACATGTTGTATAGACCTGTAAGCCCCTCACATACGTACAGATGTATCTATATGTACATAGGAATCCATATATACCTCTATTGATATACACAGATAAATGAAAAATCCAGATTTTGTGTCTACTTAGGCATGTATGGCACATGCATGCACATCTGTCAGTTAGTGTGTAGGTACAGGTGTACATACATAAACATAATTTGAGAAAACATGTGCCTGTGGATGAACACAGATGTATGTGTACAGATAGGAAAGTGTTTTGGTGTGTGGGACTAGACATGAAAGTATATACACCCACATGTGTATGTTATCTGTAGGTACACGGGTATATCTTGTACATATGCACATGTGTACTGCTTATGCTATATGTGCATGTAAGTATGTGTTAGCATATATCACTATGTAGATAGCTAGGTGAATGTGTATGTGTAGATGCATGTACTTTCCATACATATGGACACATCTACCGGAATATCTGCACATGGATGTCTGCTGTGTGCTGGTCAGTTGGACACAGGAGAGGCTTGGGAGCCGTGGGAAGCGGCAGGACCCAGGAGCGGGGATGCGGCCCGGCCATGCTGCAGCGCAGTGTGCGGGAGAGCCGGCCCAATCCCCTGGGTACAAGAGTAGAAGCAGGTGAAGAAATGATGCCTCCACTGCAATGGATCCCCATGTGCATACCTATGCATTGCATATCTCTATGTAGATAAAATCGTATGTATAATCTTAATATGTATAGGATGTATATAGGTATAGTTATGGAAATCTTGGTAGGGAACCTGTTTTATTTGTTATCTATGTATACATGCTTGTATAATGTATATTTGTGCACATGCCCATATTGTGTATGAATTACATAAGCAAATATTAAAGGGTGAGTAGATAAAGCTAGAATTTTTTAACAGTGCATGCTATCAAAATATTAATAATCACAAGTGGATGCAGATCATGTGCAATTTATGTGCCATCTAATAATATGTATTGACTGTATACATTTATAATAATGTTTGTGTAGTTGTACAATGAATATAGATTTACGTGTGTTAGATGTATAGGAGTGTGTATAATGCACTATGGTTTTGAGTGTAAGTACATGAGCACATAAGTAGATCACTATGTTTGTATTTGATGTTACATCCCAATGGTATACAGGTATATAAGTATATACATACTTAGATGCTATGTGTATACACCTCTAGTGATACTTAGCTACCTCTGTATATACCTAAACTCATGTAGAATATGTAAAAACTTGTACACAGCATATACTATGTGCACATGTGCCCAAGTGTTATATGGCATGTACGTTGTAGACATTTGCTTGCATATCTGTCTCTAATAAATTTTTTAGCATTGTTCTGTTAAACATCTATGCCTATAGATGTATATTTTGAAGTATATATGGTAGATAAATTAGTATGGGTATGCAAATGTTTGTGCAAGATCATGCCATGTATGTAGATGTGCATATTTAACATGTAGTATGTATTGCGTAGGTGTTGTGTAAACATGGTGTCCCTTGAGTACCTACATGTATTTATGTAGGTAAGTGCCTTTTTCTCTTCTGTATATCTCTGAGATGTAGGTATGGAGATGCTCATAACTATGTGTGTATATATATAGTGTGGAAGTATATACCTATGCTATATATACACACCTATGGATATTTGGTTTTTAGTTATATACTACGTGTGAATATATAACCTTTTATTAATGTTGTATATAACTTTTTAACAGCCCATTCATATTTATTCTTATGCACATATATTTAGATGTGTCTTTTAGATACACAAATAGGTAACCTATGTTTATATGAAGTGCACATGCTCCCATTGTCTTGTGTATAAGTGTATATATACACGTAGGTATGTAGATAAATGCTACTTTGGTATTATATATGATATATAGATATTTGTGAACACCAAGCTGAAGATATACTAAATAATGCAGTATCTCTCTCTGGGTAAAGGGGGAGCCACCTTACTCTGTAAGGGGGCAAAGCCACCAAGGCCTTTGTGCTTTCGGCTATGATGCTAGATCTGTCTATGTACATATGCCTTACGTATATAATACACTACTGAGTGTGTATATCTCTGTACAATACAGACAGATGTGCATTTTGTATATTAGATGTATAGAATAGGTATGGTTATTAGGTGCATTGTATTTGGCTTTTGTCTACTTGGTGTATGAATAAAAAATTAGAGGTAACAATATTAACAAGATTGTTTATAAAGAATATTGTCTGTAAACAATCTAAATGGTACATAAACTTTATAGCTACTAGTATATAGAGCTTCTGTTTTGTCACACACTTGTGTAAAAGTGCACGGAGACTTAGATAGATGTTTGTCCTGTATATACATTACATGTATGACAGACTGGTGTAAGTACTGCTGTAGTGGAGGTTCACAGCTGCCTGGGGGTGTATAGGTAGATACCTGCATCTAGATACCTGTAATAGAATACCCAGATGTGTGTACATACATTTGTTTTCTGTTCTCATACAGATGGTGTCTTATGTGTAAATGCATATCTAAGCATACATGTAGGAAGATGTACATAGCATGTAAATATAGCTGGGCCTGTTGCCTATATTGATGTATTGTGTCTGTCTACTTACCTTAAGGACAGAACTTGGACACAAACTGATTCCCAAACACATGCAGTCAAAATAGCTTTAATTTTCTTGTTTTATACAAAATACAATCATGTACAAAAATGTACATAAAACATTTGTCAATGCATTTACATTAAAAGACACCATAGATTGAAATTAAATTTGCTTACATCAATCATGTAAACATAGACCCAAGCCTAAATCTGCTAAGGTGTCCGGGGCTGTAGAATACACTGGTTGCAGGAGGGTGACGGAGGTGCTTCATCAAGCAAATGGCATCTGCCAAGGTGATGATTTCCTTGGAACAGAGTCAGGCACCAACAACTGGTTTTGTTGCCTTCAGAACTCCAACCCAATCACATGGGACTATATACAGTCATTTGGGAAGATAGATCTTGTTGGATGTATGTACATACCCACATACCAGAAGCTGTTTCTCCAGTGCATGCAGGAGTGCAGGGATGCGGCACGCTGACCACCCCATGGGCACAGCCCTGGTTGCCTCTGGCACGGCCACGGGGAGGCTGGGCCGAGCAGCAAGCCCAGGAGCTCTTGGCAAGTTCTCCGCGCATCCCGTGAGCTGCAGGGCCCGGAGCAGAGCGGCGGAGGGGGGTGGTTTTTACTGCTGGAAGCGCAGGGCGAGTGGATGCACATCCCTTCCCAACCACCAGGACCTTGGGCGCTGCGCATTGTGATGGTCAAGGCCAAAACCACAACGGCCTTGGTGGCCTTAGCTCCTTACAGAGTAAGGTGGCTCCCCCCTTGCCCAGAGAGACCAAGTCTGCCAGAGGCAGTGATGGTCAACACATCTGTTGGGGCTTACGTTGGAACAAATAGTTTCAAATACAGTTTTGAAAAAAAATCTAATTAAGCCTAATTGGTGTGGATCACAGATTCAGCCTATCTATCTTTTTAAGAAGGTAACACAAATCTATAGTGCCTCTTCTTGGATGGGCATAGCATTAAAAAACAGGAAAATGCAAAATGTCTACATATTTTATATATGTAATATTTAACGAGTGTCCAATCGCATTCTCAGCATTGCCTACCTCAAGCTGTATGGATTATTTAAATGTTTGCAACACAAAACCTGGGCAGAGGCTGAGCTCCTTTGCTCCCAAGTATGCAAACACCATATCTAGCAGAAGAGCATCATATTTAGTATTAATACAGCCCCTCTCTTTCTAACAGCTACTTCTCTCCAGAGTAAGGAGGAGGGATTTGTCAGTCTCTACGTGAGCTTTGCAGCCAGCAAAAAGCCTCCAAATGCAAACTACAAAGGGAGCTGGTGCATCCGCATGCGTACCTGTCTCACAGCAAGGGGACTCCTCTCCTGCTGCAGCAGCCTCTAGCTCTCCTGCTGGGCCTGCTTCCAACAGCTGTTTTTGTATCACATACTGAGAATATTTATTCCAGTAACTCCAGCTTGGACATTGGAACCTGTGACCGCTGCAATGACAGGAGGCAGTTGCAGCTCCACCTATTGTGCTGAGGAGCTTTGCCCCCCAGGAAATGAAGCCAGAGGAAGGAAGAAGTTATTGCATTGCTCCTGCCGCGGGTGCCCACATTAGGGTCTGGCAACTAATATGTCACTATTTTCATTTCCAAGTGCAAAGGTAAGTTCTCCATCCACCAGTGAACAAGTGAACTGACTCCCCTTTCAAGCCTTGGCTAAGAGGAACGGACTTGGACTCAAATCCCTTCTCTCAAACATCAAATATGCTTGGATCCTTACCCAAGAAATGGAGAAGGTGAGTGAGTCCAGCCCTGGGGCCAGTGTCATTAACCGGCAGCTGCCCCGGCTGCCAGTGCTGGCTGAGAACAGGGCCCCACAGACCCTCCCCGTCCAAGTGCCCAGTGACCCCTGCGCAAACGTCCCCAGGGAGGACTCAGGCGGACGGCACTTTCTGCCTGAAACTTGCATAAACCACTACTAACAACCCCTGTCTTAGCAGAACGATTAGGGAGTATGATGCTTACAATGCTTTAATTACACTGCCTTTAACATCAGCATCCATTATTTGACTCTTTACTCTGGAGTAAACAATAAAAGTAAATGCAAGGTATGAGAATGAGGCGTTTCTCTCCATCTTTAACTTTTGCAATTTTGTGTTGCCCACACCCAGCCCATCTCCTTTATTACCCCAGCACACGGTAACACACCAGCGTGTGTCTGAAAAGCCCCAGCTCTGGGGAAGCTGGTGGCCCCACGGACCACAGTGCCGGGCTGCAGCAGGCACTGTGCTCTAGTGACACAGAAACAGGTTGTCTTATACTAACAGCTTATTTATATCACATAAAGTAGAATTTGTACAGTACTTCACACCTTATAGAAACACAGTCTTGCATTTAGCATGTTCTCCCGTCAAGCGTGATTACAGTTGGCAGATTCACTCTAACAGCTACAGGTGAAATCACACAGGAAAACTGATTATTCATCAGAAAACTGATCTAGAGGTTGATTTAGAGGACTGTCGCAGGGCAACCACTATTTGCTGCTATTCTGTGATTAGCAGGAAACCCTTGACTGATTTTTCATATCATTTGTGGGTGATACAAAGACACCAGTGTATGTCAGAGCTTAGTGTTTTGGCCCTCGTCGTGTGCAGCCCTCATCCCTCCTTGTCCTGGGAAGAGGGCAGTCCCGGTCTCTTAAACCCTGGGCAGAAAGCTGAGTACTTGTACATACCTCTCCACAACTGGGATTTTAAATTTCTCCTGTTGTTTGGGATGGCCCTTCCTCGCAGTCTCCTTCATGAAGTGAGGAATTTTTGCCAACAGCTTCAACAAGAGAGATGGCCAACTGTGTCCACTTTTAATGTACAATTTCAGATAATAGGTTTTGTTACTTTTAGCTTTCAAACTTCAAAAATATAAACTCTCTAAAGTGCATAATTGTACTTACATTTCATATAAACTATCTGAAATTCTAGTAATATGCATGTAAACAGCAGTAACTAAGCATCCAGAAAATGCTACAATCTCACCGGTTTCAAATAAAATGGACTGTCACTACCTATCATGTCTCAAGATTTGTCGGGGCCAACCCCACCCAAACAGTTAATTTATCAGTACACAGTGCAAACAGGCTTTGAAAAAGGAAGTAGAGAAAACTATTTGCGGCAAGTCTTGGCCCACTGGAAAATGTATGAGTGGAAAGGCAAGAACTCACGTCCTACTCCAAGACACCCAGGGGTGCTGGGACTCCGCAAAGGGGGCTGAGCTTGAGGCACGAGCTCAAGGCACGAGCTCGCCGCATGCGCCTGCAGCGCGTGGCCGAGCTGGGCCCCCACGGCAGCAGTAGCTCTTCAGAAATATAAAGTTCAGCCTTCATTGGTCTTATATACAAACAGCAATTCTGCAATGAGCAGGAAACAGCACAGAAAGTCCTCCCGGTCAACGCTTCCACTGCTGCCACTAACAGATTAATGCTGCTGCACACACCCAGTCACACTACTGATGGGCACATGTAAAAGCAAAAGGAAAACGTTACCTTTTGAAGAGCTTACGGGCTCCTGGGAGATCAAAATGGCACCAGCATCAGTTTTAGCAAGGATTAACACAGGGCACCAAGTGGAGGGAAACGGTTCTAGGTAGCACAACCAAAGTAGATGTATTTGTGGCTCCGTGGGGGAACTCGCCTCTCGCCTCCTTGGCTGCCACGTGCACAGGCCGGGCTATGGGCACTGGCATTGCGCTTCACTGCAGCCTTCCTGCTGGAGCACGTGAGCTCGCCCAGGGACTCACACAAGGGACACGATGAACAGAAACGCTCCCTGTGACACCAAGGGACCCTCCCTGTGACCCTGTTCCCACAAGCTGTGTGTCCAGCCCTGGCTCTGGGCTGTGTCAATTTGTGCATGCTGGGGAGCACGAGGCAGAGCCCAGATGGCCCCACAGACCTGGGAGCTCTCAACTGCTTCACACATTTTCGAACTCCCTGCCTTTTACTCCATGCAAAAACTGTCTGACATCAAGGATCTGAACCAAGTGTCTATAGTTATCCCAAGACTTTCTTTCCTGAGGGGCCTAAGCAAACCTTAAAATA